>APFE030264470.1:108617-161021 GCA_000404065.3 Pinus taeda
AGAGTTTGTACCTCTGTAAATACACAATGAAGCGATTTTGTCATCATATTGGAATGTAGCATTGAGACTTCGTGTAACCTATTCTACCAGTGCTCAACTTCTTCATCTGAACCAAAGGTACAAGAGCTATCTCTATCCCATGTAATTTTCCCATCTACAATGGGATTAATCCAATCTTCATCATGCACAATTATCTTGTATATTTGATCCAAATCATCTTCCTCTTCATAATCGGGGATTGGTTCAGTGTAGTGCGCTCCTTTAGTGGGATCCAACAGGACAATAACCCGGAATGCCTTATTCTCAAATATCATCCTTCACTTCTTCATATTAATTACCGCATCCATGTTGAAGGCCCAATCAATTCCTAATAGCACAGGTTAAGGATTGTTGTCATCCACAATTTCAATTACTTCAAATTTGGCCAGAGTGCTTGCTCCCTCAATGCCTACTATTACCCCGTATATGCGCCCCATAGGAATGATATTTTTTTATATTAGCCATGCGTAGTTGTATACAAGACCATTCTAGCATAGGTTCCCCATCCTTTCCCACATCTGCTTTGGCAACACGTTCACATCAGATCCCAGATCCAAGATGACTTGATCCTTTTCGTACTCTCCAATCTGCGTGGTCAGCCTCATTTCGTGCCTTGTCCACTTCTTATGTTTACCCAATTTTCGCATAGCGTGCTGTTTGGGAGGAGTCTTGATTTGACCTATATAGTTGTCAATCAGCTCATGGAGCCCTTCCACCGCTTTCCTATCCCACCACAACTTCATACAAGTTTTCATAAAAGTAGCCTATAGCGAGGGATCCACGTCCTATGCTTCATTGTTTTTAACTGATTTTTCCTGACTTCCTGACGTAGAAGCCTAAAAGTTCTTAGCTTCCATAAAAGTTTCTTTAGTCATGTTGAGATCAAATCTGACCTCTTTTTCAGCAGCCTTGTGCACCCAACCTTCGGTTTCTAGTTGCTTTCCTTTATCTTCTCCCGTGGCAATACCACTTCGTGTTACTATGTTAATGCTATGGTCCTCTTCGTGAGGCTCCACCCTCATCATTTTTATATTTTGCGTGGGTGGTTCAGTCTTTTTCTGCTACATTTTGGTTATCAACATCGGGAAATCCTCTATCACATGATCAAATTGTCTGCAATACTACTAGGATGGATGTGCTGAGTTTTAACAGTCGTGCACAAAATGTCCTACTTCTCCACAGTTGTAGAAAATAACTTGTCTGCAACCTCTTCCATCCACTCCTCCTCTTCCTCTTCCACGGCCCTAGAACCCTTCATGCATTGCACCCACGCCCTAATCCTTAGGCTGAGTTTCCACTTGCATTCAATATGTAGGCGTCCGATCCATCATTAATTCGTAGCTTTGGTAATTTCACTCATCATGGCCAACCGATTTACAGAAGGTACAAAACAATTGTTGCAAAGTTTGTACAAACTTTTGCAAGAGGTGACAATGGTTAGTCGCGTGCTTCGCAACTATCTAGCGGATAACGCACCATAAGAGTACTCATACGCTTGGTCCCGCAATGTTCTCAGGCTTCAAAGGAGCATGACCTCCTCCAATAAGGTAATTTTGATAAACATGACAGTGATCCTTATCATGTACCTTGTATTTACATTTTATGCACCAAACTTTTGTGCGCACCTCACGCTGAGCTTCCTTTCCTGTCTTCAAGCTCTGCAACTCCATGTGCAGGCTTGCCAGCTGTGACTGAATCTATTGTACTCCAATGTTTGTATCCTTCACTAGTGAGGATTCCAACGTCATCACGATATCCATAGCCTCTTCTTCCGTTCCTATCTTCTGTTGTGATAATGGTAATCTTAGATGGGGAAGGAGAGAAGCGATGTACTAGTCCCTATGCTAAGAATCTGTGATAGACATATTATCCTTCTGGATCTGAAACTTTAGCCTCTGATTAAAGTCCCACATGGACTCATTTACCCTATGTTCTATTTCCTTAAATTTTGTCATAGACTGTGCCAGAGACTTAGGATTTTTAAACTCACTATTCAGTGCCTGCTGAGTCTCTGCCATCATCGCGTTGGGTTTATCCGTACAAAACTTAATATACCAAGTCAATGCCCTATCCTGTAGTGTTATGACCAGCTATTCTTTCTTCATATTATCATCAGTAATCTGTTGTGCCTTCGATGCAGTATCCACGATGAACCATAACTGTTCGGGGTCTTCATTTCCCACCCCTTCAAAGATCGACATCTTCATTGTGTTCTCCATGTTGAATGGTTGATGTAGAGGTGGAGGTGGAGGTGGCAGTGGAATGAATGCATGGGGTATCCCCAGGATACCCTAGCTTACTATCTACAGTGTGCTTCATGGTGTTCTTAAAATAGTTCCTTTGTCGTCGCTATCAGGAGATCCTAATAGCGGACACTATTTAGAGCGTGATTCTTCATTTCTTCTGAAGGGTTTTCCATTTCGCATAGTGCCAAACATCAATCTAATGGAATAAATCTCTTTTCGCACAATAACATCTTAATCCAAGTCTTCATAGATTTTAAGTGCTTACCCCTTGGTCCCTTGAATAACCTGTGCTAACACCCAGGTTGTTCCCTTTGACTCCCAAGGGAATACGGCCGGGGTAACCACTAACCAATCTTTGGATTACAGCTTCTAGCCCAAATGTAATCAGAGAGGGCTCTCTCTTTAAGGTTTGTCTATGTTCTATGGAGATTTTAGGGTAGTTATTAAGTGAGGGTTTTGGTTTAGGTTTGGTTGGAAGGATGCTTTTCTGTACTTAAAGTGGGGATCCGCAGATAATGTTAGTCCATTGGGCAATGGAGTCTGTGGCTACTGGTTTCTTGAAATCTTGAGTTGAGCAGCTGGAGTTACAGGGCCATTTAAATATTTTATAAAAAAAACTTGCAATTGTGATGGTGAAATGTAAACAACCAGTGAAAAGAAGTTAAGAATTTTCCACTAAGCTGGGGTGTGAGAAAGAGATATGTTGCTCAAGAGAAAAACTTGAATTCCTGAGACAATAATCATTGTGAAAGATATAGTGTGAAAGGGTAGCAATTAAGAATTACACCTTTATTACTATAACTGAAAAAAACATTTATAACAGCTTAGATTGAGTTCAGGGTAATGAGTGATTAAATCCTGGAACTATTCTTTTTCTTTGCCATTAACTGTAACGCACAGAAACATGAAAGAGATATGAAAGACAAGAAAACACATAACAAAGAGTTGTAAGGAAAACTTATTGTGTCATGAAATACGCAAGAATCCTGTAACATTCAGTTAAACACCTCAATGCATCAAACAACACAGAGCTTTGGAAATTCCACCACCTTTGTATTACTTCTCTGAGAATTTACAGTAAAAGAACTATATCAAAGATATCAATTACATGCAACATCCAACCACTGCAAACTCATGCAAGGGGGAATATATAGAATTGTTTCATACAAATATCTCAGTAATTGAGTCATCTGAGAAATAAAATATCTTCACCAACTTGTATAGAAATAGTAGATAAGAAGTTATTGTGCTTTTAATACAACATAAATGCTCTTTAATTCTTTCAGAAGATTTCGACCTTTGGAGGTCACTGAGTCGGTTGAACGCTTTGTTATAACTTCTGAATGACGTGTCTGTGCAGCTATGCCCTCCTGTAGCTTTTTGGGCCTATCATCTGTGACTGTCAGTGCTGCTGTGGTGGCCAAATGGTCGTGCTGAGTTGGCTCAGCCTCTCTCTGCATATATGCTGATATATCAAAATTTTCCTGTGCATGACCACTTATATATTTAAAATGGAAAATGCATAATTATTGGCTTTGGTTTAGCAGCAATTGTATCAAACTATTCCAGACCACCTGTGTGGGAAATTGATGCCTCAAAATTGACTCTATGGTCTCATCTGCCTCTGTATATTTATAAAAATTGGGAGGCGCATCAAACAAGTGGTTGATTTCATTCATGATAAAGAATAAGCTCTCCACCCTGTTGAAAAGGGTCTGTCCTGATGCTAGCCCTGTTTCTGCTGATGTGCTGGCTTTTTCTGCAATCTGATTAGCAGCAAAGGTGTTGACCCTCTTGGCATATTTTTCATGTGAAAGTAGTTTTCCTGAAGGCTCCATTAAGCTAGGAAGACCTCTGTTCTGCAATGCCATGAACTTGTCCTGGAATTTGTTAATGTCGCCTGCAATATCCGGTTCTTCTCTCTAAGGTCTGTACCAGGTTTCTTCTTAGTGTCAGGACCCTTTTTGACATTGAAATGGTCCCCTCAGCCGTTGGCAATTTCCCATTTGATCACTGAGAGCTTGTCCCATAATTAAGCACATTTATCATTCGGTGGCAGCCTCAAGCAGATGCCTAGAAGATGCCTTGCCCTTTGGATTTCCCTGTGTGCTTTTCCAATGAGCCCCATTTGCTCATGAATGGCCTCAATGTATTCCCACTGGTCTGTGATGGATTGGCAAATATTGGCCCATAGGATTCTCTTGAGCTCAGTTGTTACTTTGTCTAGTGTGAGCTCCTTTTCTAGCTCTTTTATTCTTCTTTTAAGAGTCTTTACCTCTCTTTCTCTCTCAGCCACATTTTGCTTGGATTTGTCATATTTTTCATTGAGCTTAGCCAGTGTTTCTTTGGCTTGATTCAGATCTGGCATTTGGGCCTCCAAGACTTGAATCTCATTTCTGAGCTTCTGCATGTCAAGACTTTCAGCCTGCTCTATTGTTGGTGCTAAGGTGGAGGGTGCTGCTTGGTGTGTCTGCTGACTGGGAGGGGCAGTGGTTTGAGGAGCTTCCTCCAGATTGATTGTTTTTGGAGGAGGCTGTGAAGTTTGGCCTGCCTCTTTTTGTTGCAATGCTGCCTGAAGTGCAGCCTCTGATTCCTCCAACTTCTCTTGTGTCTGGATGAGCTGTTCATACAGTGATACCAGCATAGTTGCTGCATCCTTGTCCTGTCTAAGCTGGGCAACTTCTTCAGTTTGAGGATGAAGAGTTTCTGGGATTTTTATCATTTTCCTTAGTGCTGCAATATCAGCATCCCTTAGCTTCAGCAGCTCCTGCACTGCTTTGACATCTTTAGGATCATGCCCAAGCTCTATTATGATGTCCTCCAAAGCTTTGATCCTGTTGTCCTTTGCTTGAGAGGATGCCCTTTCCAACTCAAGTTGTGTAGTTTTTATTTAGGCTATTTTCTAGCCTGTAGTTTACCAATGTTTTGTCTGCCAAGGAGGCATACACCATCTCACCCGTTTGTTTGTGTAATTCTATCTGATCCATCGGGTGGATGTCCTTGGCAAGGACCTCAAGGTTGGTCCTGATGTAATCTGCAGCTGACTGTGGCTACTGCATGGCTGGAATGAAATGGCTCATGATCATTTTGCCCTCATGGACATCATAAGAAGACATGAGTCTTTGCTGGTTGGTGGGAGCCATTTTCGGCAAATGATTACACAATTGTAGCCTTATGGGCTCATTCCTCTTCTTGATGTCCTTGAACTGCTGCTTGATGCTCTTTTCACCTGCTCTTTGTTGGCTTGAGGAGCTAACTTCTCCTCCTGCTGCCCTCTCTTGTTCCTGCTGGAAGGAACTTGCTGAGGCCTCCATGCTAGGTAGGCCCATACCCGAAGTTTTCCCTATTGGCATTTCTTCTTCCGAAAAAGGGTTCAATCTTTGCCTCTTTTCCCCCTGAGTTGTTGATGTAGTGAGGGGAGTCTCTCTGTCCCTTTTCCTGCTTATGTCCTCTCTTTGTGGGGTTTGGAGGACTGAAGCTTCAGCTCTTGATTCTTGCCTAGGAGGCACCATTTGTGCTGGCTGCTGCTCAGTGACCATTGGGGCCTCTGCTGTTTGCTCTTTTTTCCTTGGCTGCTCCTTTTCTTGATGCTGTACCTGTTGTTGCTGTAGGGGATGCTCTTGCACCATCTCTTTTTCCTTGCCTTTGCTGGAGGCTTGATTTGTGGCTTTGAATGCCTCCTGATGTACTGTGGAGGATGAGGCAGCTGCTCCTACTTGAGGGTTTGGAAGAGAGAATACCTGTGCGGGAAGTTCCAAGTCAGCCATCTTAAGGAGATTTCTTCTTGCTCTTTCATTTAGTTCTTCTTGTGTAACAGGTTCCTCTAGTGTGCCTCTCTTCCATTTTGATTGATTTGCATATTGTTCTATGTGAGGAAACCTTACATGGTCATAACTGGACAGCCTATATTTGACCCTTCTTAAGGTTATAAAATGATTGGGGTCATAAGGTTTCCAGAGGAAATTGGTCTTTAGGCCAAGGCTTTCTAGCATTTTGTCAGCCTCTTGCCAGCCTTCCTCCCTTTTGTTCAAAACAAAGTGGCCCAATTGGTTTTTCACTTTCAGCTGTGCCTTCTTTCCTTTGCCTGAAAAGTTGTTTACATCAGCATTCCCAAATTGCCTAAAATATTCAAGGGCAAACAATCTCATGGGCACATACTTGGGCAGTCTGTATGGGGGTAACTCACAACCATATATTCTGATAACAGTGTAGTTTTGGTAAAAATACCAATCCCCAATGCTGTATACCTTGGACAACTGGAGGATCCTCTGCATTTCATCTGTTAGTCTTGGAGGAGGTGAGCTCAGAAACAGAGACATGGCTGGGTGGATGAAAAGGTCAATAAACTCACAGTAAGTGTATGGAGAATAGGCTCTACAGTGAAAAACTGAGGCCCAATACACTACTGACCTTGGATTTCCTTGTGCATCCACCCTGTTCACACCAAAAGGGAATTTCTCATGTTGATAGTATAATATTAGGTGGTAGATGTAGGAGGAGTATCTAAACACCTTTTCCCTCGATAGGTTCATAAATTTCTCATGCATTTTGTCTGATATGTAGGTGGCATAGTCATAGCAGATTGGAGCTTTGCCAGGGGAAAACATGAGCATCATTACCAGTACAGTCTCATCAATATACTCAATTGAGTTATAGCCCAGAATGGGACTAATCATATCTGCAAGGTCTCTGCCCAATGGGTTAAGGTAGCCATGAAAAATAGGAGGGTATTGCACAGCATCAGAGTTAATAAACAGTTGGTTCAGCTTTGTGATCTGAGCATCTGTCAACATCTTAGCTCCTTGGTTTATCAGATCAAACAAAGATAGGGGAACCAATTTCTTCTCACTCTTGAATTGCAGCATCTCTCTGATGGCCTCAGGGGTGATGTAGAACACAACTGAGCCTGAATGGTCAAGCACAGCTCTCTGAGTGGGATCATAACATTCAGCACATAGATGAATTAGGTCAGGGAATTGGTTGACCTGAGGAAGCTTGAAGATTGGGAGGAAGGAATCCCAAATGCCCAATATATCAATTCCAGCGACATGTTTGGCCTTTAATTCATTTAGAAGGTGGAGGTGGAATTTGCTTTGTGCTAGGAATTCTTCTGAAATTTGGTAATCCAAGTCTGCTAAAGCCTGCCACTCCAATTCTCTATGAGGGGCATTCAAAGGGGCAATATTGAGGGCCATAGGTGCTACTGGAGTTTCCATGGTTACTTAAGAACTCTGTTTTGTATGTAAATTAGTGTTACTTATGCTGAGTAACAAAAAAGACTATTTCTTGGAAGAAGAGGTGAATTGAGAAACAGAGGGCAGAAGGGTCAATGGCAGCAATTGAAATACTGCACACAGTAGTGAAGGGAGAGCAAAGACTTGTGTTTAACAGAGTCTTTCTTAGTAATTAGGTGTAGGCTCGGTTTCCCTTTCCTCGACTACGCGAACAGAATGCAGGTTATGAGAAAGCTTTGGTAACAAGGCTTGGCCAGTGAATTTCGAGCTTCCACCTTCAAATGGGAACTGGGCGGAAGGGATTTGCTGGTGAATTATGTGTTTTTCAGTGTTTTAAGTAAATTTTAGCTATTGCAAATAAAACCAGGCATAGAGAGGATTAACAGTGATAAATACCTGGTATACTGACAGTCCGGGTCACAAATGCAGGTGGGTAGGCACGCCGAAGGTCTCCATGTCGAAATTCAGCTGGTTGGTGCAAATTTGGACGTAAAATGCATGCAGAAGGCGCAACAGAATTTTTTGTAAAAAGTGCAAAAAACGCGAAAAATTGGCCAAAATATGGATTTTTGGGATATTGGTGCCTTTTTCGGATGACGTCAGCATGACGTCATCGGGTGGGTCAGGGTCGGATGATGTCAGCATGATGTCATCAGGTGACGTGGCGACTTATGAGTGGTCCAGGGGGGTGGTGAGGTGGCGGACAGGTGGAGCAATGGCAGACGGGGGCGCGGACGCAGCGATGACGCTGGCAGTGACGTAGCGGTGATGCTGGAAGGCGGATTAGCGGAAACCGGAAACCACATGTGGTACCGTATCACACCGCTTATGATACGGAAGTGGAGTTGTCAGAAGGGGCTCCGATATGCTGTGGGGGCGACATGTGGCTGAGGCCTGACGTCACCCTCTGATAGATATCAGACGCTATCTTTCGAACGTCGGGGCCGG
Organism: Pinus taeda; assembly: GCA_000404065.3. Classification (NCBI taxonomy): domain Eukaryota; kingdom Viridiplantae; phylum Streptophyta; class Pinopsida; order Pinales; family Pinaceae; genus Pinus; species Pinus taeda. The sequence goes on from APFE030264470.1 coordinate 117,085, forward strand.
TCCGATATCCACGTGAGCCGTTGGATGAAAAGCGCCCGATCGGACAGTCGACGGGCCGATACCCTGTCCAGACTATACGGCATCGGGCGGGAAATAAAAAATGATTTTCCGTGGGATTTGTGCCCGAGCAGAACTTTGGAATATTAGCAAATTTGCATGGTTTTCTAATGTATTTTTTCATAATATCGCGCATATCTCAAAACTTAGGAAAAATGGGTTTTTCATGTAATTTCTTTGCAAAATCGCGTGCAGCTCCAAACTTTGGATAGGTCGGGATATTGGGTTATTTCAATGTATTTTTGTATAAAATTGCACATAGGTCCCAAACTTAGGATAAGGCGGAAAAGAGGGTTTTCAACGCATTTTTTCCTTTTGAGCGGGTTTAAGGGTGCAAATGGGTTTTTTCCAAGGTTTCTTAGGAAAAATGAAGGGTTGAATAGACAAATGAGTTCTGAAGGAGAAAAAGAGGTTAGGCTTGGGTTCTCAAACTGACCAGATGTCAATTTGATTCCCTAGTGGTGAACATACAGCTATAATGCCAAGGGGGGGATATTTATAGAATGCTTGGGGTTTATACACCATGGTGTTATAATAGTAGGGAAAGGGTGACATAGGGAATTAGATAATAGAAGTTAGGGGTTAATATGGATGGAGAGGGTAAATAAGGAGTGATATCACTAAGTTTATTTGAAAACAACTTAGCTTAGGGAGTAGATCAAAATGAAAAGAATTTTGCACAAGAAATGTCGCTCTTAAAGGAAACAAGAACCAACATAAAACCTTGAATTCTTTCATAAGCACAACTGGTGTAGGGATATTAGTAATGAGTGTAAAACATGAAAAGAGGAAGTTAGACATGCTTCATTTTGTTGTTTTTCTGTGTTTACAGCAAGATTCATTCTTGAAAGGAATACCATTCTACAACCCATTACCTACCCATCACTTGCTAGCATTTTTTGTTTCTTCTTGGAGGTGCATTGGACTTTCAGACCTTATGTGCCTTTTCTTTTCCATGGCTTTTCTTTGATTGCCTATCTAACACTACCTTATCGCTTCCAGGCCAGATTAGTAGTTGTGGAACCTTAGTTCTTCTGCCTAACTTTTTGGTTCTGCCAAGATTAAACAGTTTGGACAGACTTTCTTCTCTTTTCTACACAGAATTGAAACATGCATGATCCAGATTAGACGTTTGGCCCATCCATCAAAATTTAGTAAACATGAAGGCATGTACACACCTTGCCTTGTCTTGGAAATATGGGATCTTTGCATCAGCAAAGCAGAGCATATTTGTTATTTGAATTTTCCAATCATGAAATATGAAACCTATTGGTATAGGTATCCAACAGGGTGCAATAGTTCTGTGTTTCTTGAAAGTAGAGCAGAAAATCTAGTGGTCTCTGGAGAAGAGACCATGCTATAGCATCAAAGACTTGGACATATTGGAGAGAAGGGCCTTCGAATACCTCATGAAAAAGGTATGGTTGAAGGTATGACTAATAGCTCTCTAGATTTTGATTTTTGTAAAAATTGTGTATATGGGAGCAAAATCGGGTGAGTTTCCCCTTTGGTGGTAAGAGGACAAAACAAATATTAGAGCTTGCGCACAGTGATGTGTTTCGACCTATGAAGGTTCTATCATTGGGTAATTCTGTGTACTATGTATCATTTAAAGATGACTTCTCAAGGAATACATGGATATATTTCCTTAAGAAGAAATCTAAAGTCCTTGACAGGTTTAAAAGAATTTAAGGCTCTAGTGGAAAACTAGACAAAGAAGAAATAAAGGTGCTGAGGACAAATAACGGTGGAGAGTTTTGTAAAGAAGTAATTTGAAGAATTCTGTAAGAAGTGTGGTATAGCACGGTAGAAGACTACTCCATACACAATTGAGAAAAATGGAGTTGCATAAAGAATGAATAAGATGTTGATGGAAAGGGCAAGAAGCATGCTCAGTGGTGCCAGCTTAGAACAGGAATTCTGGACAGAAGCAGTGGAGACTGCATGTTACCTGGTGAGCATATTACCTTCATCATTGTTGGAGAATAAGACTCCACAAGAGGTATGGACTGGTAAGAAACCCTCTCTCTGACATCTGAGGGTATTTTGATGTGATGCATATGTACATGTTCCAAAAGAAGAAAAGAAAAAAGTTGGATAGTAAATCTGAAAAGTGCATCTTTCTTGGGCATAAGGATGGTTTAAAGGGTTACAAAATTTGGAACCCAGTAACAAGGAAGGTTGTGTACAAGTAAGATGTGGTGTTCAAAGAGGTGAAATATGTTATTAAACATGAGGTCCAACCAAAGGACCCTGAGAAGATAGAGTTTGAGCTAAAGGAGGAAGAATCAAACTCTACAGCAGAAGAGGAATCAGAAGATGAAGAGCCACAAACTCTAGGTGTGAGAATATCACTTCGAGAAAGAAGGCAACAAGAAAGGTATAGTCTATCTACTTTCTATTCAAATTTTTCTTTATCTATTACTGGTGATGATCCCAAAACTGTGAAGGAAGTAGTAGATTTAGGGATGGAAAACTCTGGAAAGAAGCCACGGTTGATGAACTAGCATCTTTTCACAAAAATGAGGCTTGGGATCTGGTGGAGTTGCTAGCTGGAAGGAAACCCATTGGCAGCAAATGGATGTTCAAGAAGAAGACAAATGCAAAAGGAGAGGTGGAGAAATACAAAGCTTAGTTGGTAGCAAAAGCTTATTCCCAGGCGTCGGGAATTGATTTTGGTGATATCTTTTCTCTTGTAGCCAAGGTAGCTTCTAGTAGATTACTTTTATCTATTGCTACTACTTTTTTTTGAGGTAGAACAGATGGATGTGAAGACAACATTTCTTCACGAGGATTTGGAAGAAGAGATCTACATGAAGCAACCTAAATGCTTTGGAGTGAAGCGTAATAAAGAACTAGTATGCAAGTTAAAGAAGTCTTTGTATGGGTTAAAACAATCAACAAGGATGTGGTATTAGAAACTTGATATGTTTATGCAAGGACTTGGCTTCACCAGAAGCAAAGGAGATCACTATGTGTATTTTAAATTAATTGGTGACTATGTTATTTATCTAGTCTTGTATGTGGATGATACATTGCTGGCTGGAAATGACAAAGAAATTATCCAGGATTTGAAGACACAATTTTCCTCCAAATTCGACATGAAAGATCTTGATGCTGCAAACTATATTTTGGGCATGGAAGTTAAAAGAGATCGAGCAAAGAGGAAGTTCTAGTTAAACCAGAGGAAGTATGTCGAGACCATACTTCAGAGGTTTAATATGCAGGATAGTAAATTGGTGAGGGTTCCTATTCCTATAGGTGTAAAGTTATCTATTGAACAGTGTCCCAAGACACAGGAAGAGGAAGAGGACATGTTTTGTGTTCCATATGCAAGTGCAGTCGGTAGCCTGATGTATACGATGGTTTGTACTAGACCAAACATTGCACATGTAGTGGGAGTATTGAGCAGGTTTATGTCAAAACCATGGTAGGAGCATTAGACATCTGTAAACCAGGTTTTTAGGTATTTTTCTGGCACTAGTGATTATCGTTTGTGCTACCAAGGAAGACCAAGATTGGACAGAATTTTGGATATTCGTGGCTTTGTTGATGTATACTAGGCTGGAGATATGGATCATAGAAGATCTATATGTGGGTATTTGTTTAAACTATTTGGAAGTGCAGTTAGTTGGATGAGTAAGAGACAATCTGCAGTGGCATTATCAACTACAAAGGTAGAATACATGGCAGCCACTCATGCAAACAAGGAAGTAGTTTTTTTGCAGAGATTGTGTTCAAGTATAGGGTTAGTACAGGGAGCTATAAGGATAGACTGTGATAGCCAAAGTGAAATTTCTTGGAAAAGAACTCTGCTTACCATTCAAAGACAAAGCACATTGATGTTTAGTATCACTTTGTGAGGGATATGATAGAAGACAAAAAGGTGTTGCTAGTAAAGGTGGACACTTTGAAGAATACTGCAGATGCATTGAAAAAATATGTGAGCTCTGAGAAGTTCTCTTCGTGTAACGAAATAGGGGGCATTGCAGGGTTGGACAAATGACTAAGCTCTACTTTGGCCCCCTGTGGAAAGAAAACAACAAGTGTGAGAATGTAGGGTTGTGTTATATTCTTTCCATGACTAGCTATATTAGGTGGATGGACCTACCTATGGTTTTGTGCATGGTTTTCACACATGGTTTTAGGCATGATGGTTTTCGGTCTATGGTATTGGATGTTTCAGGATGTATATAGATGTATTGTAACATTGAAATGAACATAATGAAAAATCAATTTGGTAGTCCTAGTTTTGGCATCCAGGGGAAAATCTCTGTGTATATGTGTTTTATGTGTTATGCTCTCTCATTGTTTATATTCTGTGTTTTAGAATTCATATGCAGGTAATTTTTTTGTTTTAGAATTCATATGCAGTGCAAGTCAATAGGCTACTGGTCCAATCCTCTCAATGATATTGGAGGGTCCACAAAACCATGTTTCCAACTTGGCACATGATCCAATTTGCAACGAGATCTTCTTTGGTTTGATTTGAAAGTACACTTGTACCCCATATTGGAACTCCTTGAACAACCTATTCATATATGAAAAAATCTTTTGTATATCCCGTGTCGCTTTTAGATTCTTCTTGATCACCTAAATTTCCTATTCCATGTCTGCCAAAATATCTAGTCCAATCAATACCTTGCTAACCAAATCACTCCAATTGATCAGAGTATTGTGACTCTGGCCATACAATACCTTAAAATGACTCATCCTCAATGACTCCTGATAACTGTTGTTGTATGAGAACTCTACCAAAGTGATACTCTTCCCACTTCCTCTGCTGATGCATCACATACATCCTCAACATGTCCTCTAATATTCGGTTTACCCTCTTTGTCTGTGGATGATAAGTTGTGCTGAAGGCCAACTCTCTGCTCAAACTTGCAAATAAATCCTTCCAAAACATGGAAGTGAACTTGGCATCCATGTCTAACACAATCTTCTTTAGAACACTATGTAGTCAAACCACATCTCGGATGAATACATGTGATACATCACTAACTAAGAATGTAGACTTCACCAGAATGAAATGTGCAACGTCTATCAACTTATCCACTATGACCATGACAGAATCATGCTACTTCACTATCCTCAGAAAACCTGTGATAAATTCCATGGAAATAAATTCCCATTTCCACTCTGCAATCGAATCAGCTTTAACATTCCATGTGGATGTTTACACTCTACTTTCACTCGGAGATAGTCGAAACATATCACCACATACTCTGCCACATCCTCTTCAAATTCAGCCTACATTAAAATATCTGCATTGTTGTCAGTGTCTTATGATGACCTACGTGACCTGAATAAGGTTTTGCATGAAATTCCCTCAAGATCACATTCTTCAGCTCACTATTATCTGGTACATATATCCTGTCTCCGAACCTCAACAACCCATCTGCTGTAATACAATAATCCATATCATGTGCACTTGCACCTGTACCTGTACATTTACTACTGTATGTACTTGTACCATTACTTGTACATGTACCATCATCTGTACCTAGACCTATACCACTACATGTACCTGTAACAGTACTCTTATGTAACCTATGCACAATATCCATATATCTGACAACTTGTTGAGCTTCCTACAAGATCCTATCTTGTAAGTCTATCCCATAGGAGCTCATGGCTACCAAGTGATTTACATGTACCCTTCTGTGGAGAGAATCTATCACCCTGTTCTCTTCACCTTTGATGTATCTGATCTCGAAATCAAACTCATTGTTCATGGCACACCATCTAACCTTCCTGTTGTTCAGATTTAGCTCGTCAAACAAATACCTAAACCTAATGTCATTACTCATAAGTACAAACCTCCTACCAAGAAGATAGTGTCTACACATCTTTAATGCATGTATGATTGCTGCTAACTCCAAATCATGTGTCGAGTAGTTCTACTCATCCTCATTTAGTTTTCGGGACTCATAGCATACCACTTGTCCATCCTGCATAAGGAATCCACCAAGTCATCTATTGAAAGCATATGTTCATACCATAAACTCTTTTTCTGAATCTGCAATATTTAGCACTGGTGCATGTGTCAAAAACTACTTAAGTTTCTCAAATCTAACCTCACAATCCTCAGCCCATTCGAACTTCTTACCTTTCCTTTGCAATGATGTGATAGGATAAACAACCTGTGAGAAGTTCCTGATGAACCTCCTACAGTAGCCTGCCAAACCCATGAAAGATCTCATCTCATCCATACTCTTAGGAGATACCCACTCCATGATGGCCCAAGTGGTGTACCTCAATTTGAAAGAAACTACACTTGTTGAGGTTAACATACAGCTAATGCTCTTTTAACAACCTTAACACTACTGCTAAATGTCGGCATGCTCTTCCTCATTTTTAAAATATACCATTATATCATCAATGAACACAACAAAAAACTTATCCAAATATGGATGGAACACACTATTCATCAAGCACATAAATGTAGTTGGCCCATTAGTTAAGCCAAATGGAACGACAACAAACTCATAATGTCCATACCTACTCTGGAACACAATCTTGTAAATGTCCTCCTCTTTTATATGTATCTGATGGTATCCGGATCTCAAGTCGATATTTGAGAACACTCCTACTCACTTTAGTTGATCGAATAAGTCATCAATCCTCAGAAAAGGATGCCTATTCTTGAGAGTCATTTTGCCCAATTTCCTGTAATCAAGGCATAATCTGAGAGTTCCATCTTTCTTCTTTACGAACAATCATTAGTGGAGCTTTGAGGTCTAAAATGGGCCTCATAAGAAAAATGTACAACCAAAATAAACTTTATAATAACCAATAGGATTCAAGATGGTGATGTCAACCATGGGGGATGATTCACCATTTTTGGAGTAAAAAGGTGAAAAGATTACAAAATAATAAAATAATAAAACTAATTTTTCAACTCATATTTTTAACTTATCTACCTAAGGTTTTACTCAAATTTTGAGTGAGACTACTAATTGGATGCAAAATTTAATTCCTCATCCAAGGATTACCCATGTTGCATACTTTTGATGGACCGTTATACTTGAAAAATGAGAAATACATGAAAAACGTCATTGCAATAACATTTTTCATGTATTTCTCATTTTTCATCTAGTAGGATCCATCAAAAGTATGCAACATGGGTACTCCTTGGAGGAGGAATCAATTTTTTCATCCAACTAGTGTTTCCGCTTGAAATTTCAGTAAACCCATAGGGAGATAAGTTGAAAATACGAGTTGAAAAAGTAGTTTTTTTTTCCCCTCTAAAATTTGATGATGTAATCTATTATTATTTTATTATTTCCAATATTATTTTATAATTTCCTTAGGAGGCCTATTTTAGACCTCAAAATTCCCTTACAGACTGGTGCGCCCCATGGTGATACACTTGGCCTAATGTATCCCTTGTCCAACATTTCCTTCAGTTGCGATTTTAGCTCAACCAACTCAGGTGTGTTCATCCTATAAGTTTATTTTGATGTTGGAGCTTCCCCCGACACTAATTCAATACAAAAGTCTACCTCCTTGTGAGGTGGCAACTCTCTAATGTCCTCAAGAAATAAATCCTTGAACTGCTATAAAACTGGGTACCTGATCAACACATCTGCATCCTCCACTTCCTTACCTTTATCACTAGAAATGTGCACTGCAAATAACTTACACCCTTTCCTATGACTACACTTTTCTTGCATAGTTTCCACCATCATAACTAATGTAGATTTCTTCTTACCCTATAAGATTCTTCGTTCTTCATTGTCATCAACACACTCAATGGCTTTATCATAACAATCCACCTTGAGTTTATGAAGATACAACTAATCCATGCCCAACAACATACTGTATGAACCCAACGGTAATACATTCAAATGTGCTGTGGTAGGCATACCATTCAAATCAAATGCACAAGCTCTTCCCCAATGATGAACTCATTTCTTTGTATCTGTAGCCAATTATACTAACCAAGAATCTAGATGTAATTCCTTACTCAAACCACACTTTTTCAACAAGTCGGGACTAACATAGTTATAATTAGATCTAGGGTCAATCAAAATTGAAATAACTTGATCAGAAAGCTTACTGCCCATCTCAGTGATAGATGCCTGGTGATTTTCCTGTTTGTTATCCAATTTTGCATAGATACGTGGAATACTCTAGCCAAAATGCCCAACAGTATGTGCCTCTTGCGCACTCTATATCTAAGGTCTACCAACCTGATTCTACAAAAATCTCTCCTGTGATGATCCTTGCCACAAATCCAACACCCTATAGGCTTTCATCCTGTCTCCTTGTTTTTTTCTCCTGACCATAATCCTTTTCCTCTATTTGATGCATTGAACTTCTTAGGTAGTGTGACATTCCCCTTGTTACATATATCCTGAGGCCTTTCTCTCTTTCTATCCCATTTTCCTTTGTTCTTTGCATTACCTTTCTAGTCTGGCTTAGCCTAGGTTTTGTGCTTCGATTGTTCATAGCAATGCCTTAGCTTCTGAATGGCCGCCTCCAATGATCTAGGCTCATCAAGCTTAATTCTATCTCTAAATGGAATTGGTAACCCAATAATGAACCTCTGAATATTTGCCTTTTCCTCTCTAAGATAGGGAACATACCTCAATAGCTCCAAGAACCTACTTGTGTACTCATCATCCATCATGGAACCCATCTTTAGGTCATAAAATTCTTTTTCTCTATCATCAAAGTATCTCTCTAACAAGTACTTCTTCTTGAATAGTCGCTCAACACACTCCAAGTAAAATCCTCCTCATGAATGCATCTGACATTATTCACATCTTCCCACCAAATGTCTACTTTACCTTTGAGACTGAATGCAACCACTCTAGCTTTCATGTTCTCTAAATAGTCATGCAACCTGAAGAATTTCCTCATTCCAAGAAACCATGCCTCTACATCATGTGGTGTCTTCATCTCTCCATAAAATGTTGGTGGCTTTTATTTCTTAAACTCATCCGGCAAGTGTCCCCTATCACTCCTCCTATAAGCATGGTACTGATGACAATCATGGTGCTTATCTGAGTCCGAACTAGAATCATACATGTGTCTATCCCTTCTCATATTTGGAGTGTCCAACCATATGTGATTTCTGATTGTGTCATCTCTATATGATATGTGACCACCATGCGATTGACTACCATATACCCCGTTGGTTCTATCCTCCTACTTATAGCTGATTCAACGTGGTCCCTGTTGTTGCAAATCTGACAAACTCTAAAGTATTACTACATTTACCTCTACTTGTTTCTCTTATCCCTATATGATTTTTTAATTATCTGCCTTACAACTCCTTGTTTATTCCATTAAGATTCTAAGTATAATTTCCAAATCAGAAGGGCTCCCAACACCATATTGCTCTTTGAATTCATAGGGAGAGTCTTTGTAGTCAACCATATTGCTAACCATTTAATATTTCTTCCTGCAAGGTGTATCATGTCAGCTAAACCCAATCAAAATAAACCAACATACCTTAGTATAGCTCAAGAAGGATACCTTGTTTGCAAGATCAACAAATTAGCATGATACTTGTATAACATAATCATGACAGCATATAGAAACATAAAACTTAATCATATGACTACGCAACTATCATTCTAGCTAGGGTCCAGTCACCAATGCATGACCTCAATTACAACACATAGCATGACCCCATGCATGATAACCACCATCATTATGTCACTATACAATTGACCACATGCAACCATGAACATGCATAAGTGATGCATAACCATTCACACATATTCATAAACACATATGACCAAGAATGAATGAAAAATACTTGAAATGAAACCTGCAAGAATGATAAAACCAAGCATACAAGAATGTAACCAAACATGCAAGAATATAACCAAGCATACTATAATGATTCATGTAAGAGACTTAAATCGACATGTAACCAATCATACATTCACAATGATTCATTCCACAATAACATCTCAAATTTCATATGATGACATCACTACAACCATGAACAACACCATGCAAATGCAACAAACACATGGAATGAAAGTGTGAGAGACACACATGTAATTGACATGAATGCGCGACCAACACATAGCCCATCTAGTCAGAGGGGTGAACCATGCTCAGATACCACTCTGTAACAACCTCCTCCCACATATACCCAAGAAAGTAGTTTGGGTAAACACGCGACGAGAGGTAACTATGATATGATTTGACCTCCTAAGTCACATTAAAGAAGTGCAACCAATGAAAACACACCATACAAATGTTAATCATCACCTACATGATTCTCAAGAACCAATCCAACACTTTAGACAACTTTCCTTGGGGTCCCACTTAGCTTTTGGACAATCTAATGCTCAGTCTCTCCCATTCTATAGGCATGAGTGCGACTAGTAACCGAAAGTCGCTCTCAGAGGCTTGTCTTCCAGTGACCAGAGACCAAACTATCAATGTTATGCCAGTGAGTATGGGTTTTGAGACACTTTTTCAGGCCCAGACCCCAGGTCACTACCCAAAATTGAACCACCTCTTCAGAGTAGTAAATAACCTGGAAATGATAGTTAAAGGAAATACTTGATTAGGACCTTGACTGGAGCCCTACTAGCCATGACAATAATTTCGTCTAACATATTGCAAATGCATAATCTACAGGTGCAACTAACAGTTCTAATCATAGGGCTCTCATACTTAGTTGAGAATCATTAATAACCATTGATGCCTCAACATATCAACTTCCACTCCATCCATTAATTCATAGATACATTGATCGTTCAATTACAAGTAAAAACATGATGAGATCCATACATGGATGTTGTCATAAAACACATACATAACTATCATAATAGGAGTAGGAATACTCATGAAAGTACAACCATATGGACCACATACCATCCATAAAAATGCTCATATAAATAGAAGGATAAATAACCTTTCATTAATGATGCAAAATAAAAATCCAAGATGGGACTTCCACATTCCACCCAACTGTAGAATGGTTGAGCCAATTCTCTCTTCAGCCATTCACCCTCAGCAATATCCCAAGCATGAATGTGGAATCTCATAGAACACATCAATCAAAACTCGTTCGGGGATTCCATAAGCCATCCACCTCAACCCATCAAACAATGATTCCAACTCATGGTTAGACATCATAAAACTATCATGAGATTGTTCTCCATCCAAGCCTTCTAGGGCTTATAGAGTGTTTGTTCCAACCAAGGCTTCCAGGACTAGTAATTCAACCCACTGCTACCACTGGGCTTCCATAGCGTTTTTTCAACCAAGGCTTCCACGACTAGTAGCTTAACCCACCAAGGACTTCCATAGCATTTGTCCAACCAAAGCTTCTTGGACTAGTAACTCAACCCAAGTTGTTACAGGGCTTCTAGAGAATTTTTCCAACTAGGGCCTCCAGGAACTAATAACTAAACCCAAGATAAGGAAACATGAGAACCAAAAAAAAAAAAATAATGAAAGTAAACCCATAATCACCATGGCTATCTATGAAATGCAAAGGCTAGGAAATCCACTATTAATCGAGGCAATCCTCCATGCCAATGATAGATCACAACCAAGAAACCACATGCATGCCAAAACTGGTGAAGGAAACATACATGCAACTCGGTACTTGCAAGAAAATTTGATGTAGTTGTTGATCTTGATGCTTTCTTGTGCCTTCCTTCTCTTCCTTTTCCTTCTTGCTCCAAAAATCCAAGTATGCCACACCCACCAAGAGTGCTCCAAAAAAACTCTAAGTCACCAAGAGTATGAGAGAGAGAATAATGCGAGAGCTCCAAAAATCAACTAGAAAAAGGTCTCTAACTGATCCTTTGAAGTCTCTTTATGAATCAGGCCTCTATTTTCTTTATTTTCCATTATTTTCCTTCGATTTCCTCCTCACATGCAACATGTGACCTTTCACCTCCTTTTTCTCCTAATTTCCATTATATTTATAAATAAATGTGCCAAAATTCCATTTTTCCTTTCCAAATCCTTAGACATTGCCTTCGCCAATTTCCTTAGCCATAAACGATCACAAGTGATCCCCATCACTAGGATTATACCCAACATTCTTCTTGGAATAAGTGTCCCATCATCCATGGTTATTATTTTTCCTTTATTTACTGTTATTACATGGAATTTTCACCAGGGCTTTTACAATTCTTGTCGTCTTGGCTACATCTTTCTTCCACTTAGCAATATTATGGGCAGAAGATGCTTATTGTTTGGAAACATCTACCTTCATGTATTCTAAAAACCCATTTTCATCCAATATTGTTTTGATGTGATCCTTCCATGCAAAAAAATTAGAGGTTCCTTCCAAGGCATACTCTAACCTTAGTCCATTGAAGGTCATCTTCTCAGCTCTGAAGAAATCGTTCTACACTAAAATTCAAATTCAAGCCTCTCAGAAATAAATTTGAATTTCTTGCTCTAATTTGAATCTAGATCTGATACCATGTAGAAATTAGGTTGTACGTTTGCAACTTCTTATGATGTTTTAATCGAAATCACAGGACACAAGTCTACACTACTACTATGTAGACATTATTTCATAGTTTAGAACAAAAAATTTAGACATGTAGGAAGGAATAACACAAATGAAACAAGTATTTTTATCCGGGGAAATAAATTTCCTAAAAACCACAATTCGTCTTACATTAATCAAATAAATTAGAGATGTAATACAATTTCTTTACTGAACTGAGCTCTCCATGCAAGGTCACAGCCTCTCTCTCTACTCAGTGAAGGCCTTTGACCTAAACTTAGTCAATTTTTTCCTCGGATTGAGATCCTATTTCCTTGTTTTGTTCCTTGAGGAATTGGCCCATATTATTTAGGAAATTCCATCAATTGAATTGCACAATTCCTTTAGGTTGATCATCTGATTTCATGCAACATTTTACACTCAAAACTAGTCTACAACTGATGTTACACTGCCTTGGAATCTCCAACTCAACTGGGTAACTTGGATTCTCTCCATGCACTAGATATTACGGGCTGATTGATCAGTGAACTGGATGATCATTGAGATTTATTGAAGTCGCACTTCTTAACTAACCTTCCACTAGTTCCTCCAGAGGTTGGAACTATTTTAACTAAAAACAACTTGAGATAATTGACCTTGATTGCTACAAATTAGCAATCACACATGTAGAATTGAACTATAACTACTCCAACTCGAATTTAATGAATAAATTGGGTGACACCATCCATGTCACACAATTTAACATCATCCAAGTTGTATGTTGATGTGGAAATTCGATTTTTCTCAATTTAATCAAGGAAAAAATCAAATTGAGAATTTCTTGCTTCATTTTTCAACAAACCTATAAAGAGATGAATTGAAAATAAAATAAAAAAATTAGTTTTCTTATCTTCTCTCCAAAATATTTTTCCTTGGGGATGACATCATCATTTTGAATCCTTTTGGTTCTTTTAAAATTAATTTTGCTAGTACATTTTTTGTTTTGAGGCTATTTTTTGACCTCAAAATTCCCCTAAAGTGTGTGTGTGTTTGTGTGTGTCAATTGGGTTTATCTTGAGTTTCCATGAGGAATGATTATAATCATGATTTGATATTAGTTGTAATGGTTTTGAGCCTTGATTCTCATTGTAGAGTGTGAGCCACCATTAGATCTTTGTTGTTGACTTTGTGTTCTTCATATGGAATACATATATTTCAAGAAAATATTCATAATAGCTTTAAGCTTCAAACAATTACAACAAAGATCATCATGTTACTTGTGATAATTAAACCTGAGTGGGAAGCATAATAATCATTTCTCCCAACCACCTAAACTAAATCCAATTGACAATTCCCATTTCAATATATAAATATACTAAAAATAAAATCATAATTATTTTCAAAATAGAAAATAAAAAATTAAAATTAAAATAGATGTCTTTAAATGTTAAATATTTTAAATAATAAAACAATTTAAAGAGTCAGCTTTGGTAGAGTTAGGGTTTGGTTTTGCAAAATATTTCTCCAATTCCTACTCACATTTGAATATTAGTGCAATCTAACAAGGAGATGTATCATATGTGGAAATTATCACTATTGTTAAATTTGATCTCATCTATGAGTGCTCACATTGGGAGGGGCATAAATCCCTCCTACAAAAAAGATGTGACTGAGCAAAACAAGTCACATGTAAATGGAGAGGGGATATATGGATATCCATGTGGAGGAGGAGAAACAATAGACACTACAATTATTGAACCACAATGGAAATCCAAATTTGAAAGACGACTTCTACCTAAAGCAGCAACTATACCCAAATACAAGGTTTGACCCAATAAACTAGAAGAACAAAAAATATATGAAATATCACACCCTTATCTATAAGTTTATTTTTATATGGCCTTTAGAGAAGGAACTCGTAAGATGGATCTACAATAAATGGTAGTCAGAGGCTAAATTGATTTGGAACTGGGGCTAAAGGCTTCTTTATGTTCATCTTCACCAGTTTGGAAGACAAGACTAGAGTATTCAAAAGTGACCCCTACTTTTAAAACAATCTAGCTCTATTTATGAGGTTTTGGGAGTAACATTATAACCTTAAAAATGAGTGATTATTAGCAATGTTGGTGTGGGTCGTTTTTCTTTGACCAAATAATTTTGGTACCCAGATATTCTTGAAGGAATTCACAACTTGATCAAATATCTTTCCAAGATATTGGTGGTTACCAAATGTGGGAGGTACACATTGTATGCCAAAATATGTGTTTACATGAATATATCCCGACCATTGTTGAAATATATATAAATCTCTTACCAAGATGAGATATGGAGTCAACCTCTGGATTACAAACATGTTCCTTTCTGGTGCCAAATATGACATGAGTATGGCCATTTATTCATATATTTCCTGATCCGTTAAGAGGAAATGCATAGGGAATCATAAACAATTAATCCAAAGTATTTTCAAAGAGCTTCATCCAAAAGAGAAATCGTAAAAAATCATTCTACCCAATTGGAGGTAACCTCAATTCCAACTATAAATAAGTATTCAACACTTACCATTCAGGATGATTATATGGATTTTCCTTAATATCTCATGAATCTAGACTCAAATGTAGAGGAGAATCAACTCAAAACCTGACCTAAATGGAAGGCTCCAAAAACCCTCCTAGAAATCCCAACTCAAGAGAAGGTAATCATTCTAGATGTGGTAAGAATGGATGTAGAGGAGTACATTGAAATCTTGAACAAATATGAGATAATCTTTCTAAATATCTTTGAAGAATGGAAAAATAAATATCCAAGCATGATTCTAGAGCATCAGAAATCATAATATCAATAGATAAATCCACGAGTGAAGGACTAGCTATAGGCATCGAATAGGGAGGTGGGATCGTCAGGAAAAGGTTTGAGGGTACTTACATAAAGTGAGAAAGGTAAATCCCAACCTCATAAGGAATTTTAAAAAACAGGCTAAAGGAAAAACAGATCCTCCATCCATATGGTTTGGGAACATCTCGTTAATACAAGAAATGTGACATTGTTATCAGAGTTATTCACCTCATCCAAACACTCCACACAATGAGTATTATCTCCTAGAACATACGTGGTCTCAATAGTCAAGGTAAACAAAGATATCTGCAAGACTAAATAAAAAGGACAGTTGAACTATATTGATGATACAAGAAACAAATGTTTCAAGTGAAAAAGTCAAAGTGATCACCTCTTAATTCTATAGAGGTTGTGAAGTTGTAGCATTAGAGGCCAAAGGAAGTGTGAGGGATCTAGGCATTATTTGTAACCCTCAAGGGGTGTCATTATAAGATTGGATAACAGTCCACCATATTCTCTCAGGATAACACTCCCTCATATTCCCTTAGGATGCTTTCAGTATGTACGAGATAGGGAATTAGTCTTCTTAATGAAGGTATACGATCCTCATCTTCCTTTGGAAAAATAAGCATTTATGGTAAACAGTAAAACAATCAAATCCCTCCACCAAGTGAAGATTTGGGTTGTAGGTAGAGACAAAGCCCTTATCAAATTTGTGGAAAAGAAAAATGGGGGGTTGTAATACTTGATATAGAGCCGCAGTAGTTTTCTGACCTTCTAAATGAACTTCAAGTGTCTAACCTAAACACCATCAAAGGGGTCTATACTTGTAATAATTGTAGACGAGGGAAACATCAGGTGGCTAGTAGAATGAGTTGTTATGTAGTATCAAAAGCCCTATTAGAAAGAGATCATTTTTTTGAAGTCATTATTTTGGCAAGCATTGGTTCAACCCATTGGTAAGTCCACTTTGAACTAGACTTGAAAGCAATTCCTCAAAATTAGTCCTTCATATTTGAAAGCTTTTTGCTTCACCATCTTGGTTTCCTTACCAAATCCAAAGGTTGGTGGGATGAATTATAGGTCCAAAAAGGAAATTTCATGCATAACATTGAACTTAAGCTCAAAGAATTCAAACTCAAACTCAAAGAATGGAATATAAAATAATGTGTCTATACATTTAGAGAGAAATAGGTCCTTGTTGGCTTAAGAGGGCCTGACCCAAGTTCAAAGTTGTTCGTGCCAACCAACAAAACCCTAACTACTGGTCCTTTCAGCAACAACCTACATAGCGCAAGCTACAGTCTCACCCAAAGAAGTATTGGGGGATGCTAGAACCAAGTTCATGCATCCAGAGACAATGAGATAATTGGTCTTAAGCTCTTGTTGCTCAGATCTGCCTTCATGCAGATTGGTATCCTTGTATGGCTTGCTACTACAATTCTAGGAAAAAACCTCTAGACCTGCATGAAGTTCTACGATCAGACTTTATAGGCATTACAAAAGCATTCTATATAGTTTCTCTCACTAATTAATAACCCTATATCTACCTTCACGCATATCTACCCAATTCATCAGAAGTCATAATAGAATGAACCCTTAACTTCACGAAAACAAATCATTACTTAAGTCATGCATAAATATGATAGATTCAGTAGATTCACACAACATTTATACATTATTCCATAGAAAACATATTATGTAGAGACATCACATAACATAAACATAATTAACAATAATACTCAGATGCAAGATATTTTTTCAAAATAAGTCTTTATTCAGTTCTAATGTTTAATTTACAGACTTCCCTGCTCTGCGCGCTCAGCTACAGGGGTCTACACACACAACTACAGACTCACCATGGCCTCCTATGCACTCAGTTGTAGGAGCCTTCCATTTTCTCCTAAGTACAAGAAGCATAACCTTCCTTCCTTATCACTTGCCCAAAATAGTCTCTGTCTTAACTTTTCTTCCTTTCTACTACTTCATGTTACCTCTTCTAGACTAGCTATGACTCAAATATATAGTGTTTTCAATACAATACCATGGCTCATGGCCCATGGGTAAGTCTCAAAAATGACATATTACTTACCCAAACAAGGGGCTAAAGCCCATTTGACTCCTATCTAGTTGCGCGCTCCACATCCACATTTCGTGGAGACATTATATTCATTCCAAAACTTTTACAAAATTTGGTTAAACTAACCCCAAAAATGACCCTAGGGACCCTATCTCAATAGTCCCCAAACAAAAATATAGTGACTTGACCTCGAGTCACTCAGTTGTCACCTCGATGTTGCTGCAAAGGCCACCTATCTCAACCTGTAAAGCTGCTATGTGAGCAACACTCTGCACTGTGGCTTGCTGCACTTCTTTGACAAATTTCTCTATTGTTTGGCCTTCCACTACTAGAAGCATTGTCCTTTGAGTTTGTTGCAGTACCTTTAGCTTTTCCTGAAGTGACATAGTAATTTGGAACGCTTCCTCTATCCATGGTTGTAATCCAGCCTTTAGGAGGGCCTTTTTCCTCTGTAGTTCTTCTGTCTGTGATTGCAGCTGCTTACCTTCCTACAATTTCACTTGGCATTGTGTTTCCACCAAAGTGAATGCATTCACTCAGAATTCATCATACCTTTATTGTGTCTTCCTAACATCTATGTTCAACCTCTGCAAGTTTGGTTCCTCCTGCAAGTTCGTCCACAACTCCATGGCTTGATCAAACATCATTGCATAGTCTGTGACTGCGGTATCCAATGTGCCCATATTTAATTTGATTGTTGCACCATGTTGTTCCTTAACCTCTGTTGGAGTGGTGGGATGCAACTTCAGCTGCAACTATGAGATCTTCAGATGGAAATCGAACATTCTCTGTTGATCTCACCCTTTGACACGTAGACCATAGCAGCCAATTTTTTTACATTTGGTGTACCTGCGACATCCTTTGGGATGTTCAACTCAGGAGCTGTCTTGTATGCTTACTCAATTGATGTCCCCAGGCTCTAACTTCACATTTGTAGTTCCTCCTTTTCCTTCAGATCTTGAACTTTCTCTGCAAACATTTATTCATTATTCACCTTGAACTCACTGATGACTATAAGGGTGCACTTCTCTCTGATCCTTACCTTGTCTGAAACTCCCTGAGGTAGTGCTTGGAGGGCTTGAAGTGGAAATGCAGCCAAGTTGACTCCCATGCCCTTCATTGTACTTAATATAGTGTGGTCCTCCTTTGACTCCGCATGAATAAACCCTTATGGTAAAGGTATGACTCCAAGGTTTAGAGTCCAATCCAGTTCTTCTACTGTCCCGCTTCATTGCACCAGGCTCATGTGCACCCCACTCACCTTCCCCATGCTCGCTTGAATCGTACCAATTTGGATCTACAGCTCACACAGATCCTTCTGGATGCTTCCCATCATTTGCATATATTGTTCTTAAAGCTGGTGCCACAACTCTATTGTTGTGTCTCTAACCTTTTCACCAATCTCATCGAGATCCCCTTCTATGAGGACCATCAGGTCGATGTGTGCCTGCTTATCTGGTTTATGCTTCTTACGTGGCCCAACAATCATCTCCTTTCTGAGCTTCTTCATTGTGAAGGGAGTGCTCTTCCCTTCTCCATCGCCTCCTTCCTATCCTAATAGTTCCTGCTCATTTGTACGTTGCGAAGCATATTCTTCAACTTCTTCTGTATCCATGCATTCTTTCTTAGCATGCTCTTTCTCATCGCGTTCCTTCATAGCGCATTTTTTTCTGTGGTTTCCTTGTCAACAACTTCTTTGTTCTTTTGCACAGCTCAAGCATGCACTGCCTTTTGTGCTTCCTCATTACACTTCTGCATAATGATCGACTGCGGAGCAGAGATCTCAACACCCTTGCTGGTACCTGCATCAAGGTCTAGGGGTTCATGCCACTTCGCTGGCCAACTCCACACTATCTCTTATACATCCATCAGTAAGA
This sequence comes from Pinus taeda, assembly GCA_000404065.3. Taxonomy (NCBI): domain Eukaryota; kingdom Viridiplantae; phylum Streptophyta; class Pinopsida; order Pinales; family Pinaceae; genus Pinus; species Pinus taeda. The sequence goes on from APFE030264470.1 coordinate 136,361, forward strand.
CTAAGTATGGAAGCTTGTGCCATGTAATCTTAGTGTCCTTCCATGCCCTAATTGATACATTGTGGAAATCAGACTTGAACTCCGGGAAGGCCTTGATTTGTTTGTACAAATTCAGGGATAGTCGTGACCACTAACTCATGACTGTCCTAAGATACATCTCCATCAATATCCAGAATTTTTTTATTCTTCGATCCTCCTTTTCACCCACAATGAAGTGAACTTCACTACATGTGGTAATTCTTTCTCCTGCAAAGGGAACTAGTTGTCCTCCGACAACTTCCATGCTACTAAGACTATTGACAGGAAAAGCCACACATAATGTAAAGGCTTTATGTCCTCCTGAGCTTCGCAACAGTTCGTGAAGAACTACTTGCATAGATACTTCACCCAGTTATATTGAACTCCCTTCGCATACTGGGAAACTAATGATACTACAGGCACCACAACTTCGTCCGCACAACATTTCCTCATGATCTTCCCTACAAGAATCTAGGTAGTGAACTACACCGTCTGGTCTTGTATTGAGCATATAGAATATCCACGCGACTTCTTTATGAGACCATATTTGTCCTTCATCTTATCAGCAAACTCATTTTCTCCAGTTTTCCCTCCAAACTTCTTGGCAGTATCTGCTCCTTTGTAGGGAAGCTTTGTTATCCAATGAATGAGCATATCTATAATCGGGATGGGTTCCCCAAGCCATAGGCACCCATCACACACTAGCACGAGTAGCTGGTGCACACACACTGTATTAATGTTTGATCTGTGAAAATGTGGCTTACAGTGCATGTGAAGCAACCCAACCTGCTCAACACCTCTGATCCACTTCATGGGTTCCAATTGAATAACCAATCTCTTCGTAGTAAATATTCATCATGTACTTTCTAGTCACCAAATGTGGGAATTTCTCATGGTCTATGAGGTCCCATTCCTCCATCTTTAGCACTAGAATGTGCGCTAAGGTTGTTCCTTCAAATTCCACCTATTCTAGCAACAGGGGTGTCGAGACTGTAAACTTCCTAAAATCATGGCCTTTTGTAACTTTGGCCTTCCCTTTTCATGGAGGTATATACTCTGGGAGTCGTGTGATAGGCTCGACCTCCTCAGCATCGAATTCCTCCACTCCTTGGAATTATTCTTCCTCCACGTCCACAACTTTCCTCGGGCTGCTTAGCCTTCTTCTTGTTCTATCAAACCTTTGGATTCTTCCTCGATGAATGTCTCACTGGCATAAGTTTCTTCTACTTCTCCTTGGAAACCAATTGCTTCAGCCTAGGTGACCTTGGTGCCATAGGCACATCGGTTGTAGCTTCCATACTTGATATCTCAAGGGCCACCACATTAGATACAACATCTTCAGAACTCATGACTTCTATGGGATTTGTGTCAGTCACTCACTCTAAGAATAGTTCATGGGTTGCTATGGAAAAATTTGCAAATGAGGGATGTGACACAAGTTCTTCCTAGTCTTTGCTGGTACCATTCCATTACCCTCGTTTTCTTCCAAAAAACATCATCAATTGCCTATCTTTTCCCTCCATAGACCCCTTTACCACCATCGAAATTGATTAGTTAATAGTGTTATAGTTGTTAGTTTGCATTAAAGTTAATTTATGAATTTTTATGTTAGAAATTAGGAATTTTTAACAAAAAGGTTGCAGGAAGACATCACATCCTGTAAATGGTTTATCATCTAACACATGGCATGATAGGCAAGCCAAAGAAGTGGATAAGGATGAGCTCCTGAATGTACAAGCATGTAGAAAAATTGATTTTACAAAAGATCAAAAGCTCCTACTTATGCGGTCAACGCTGGGTCAAACCCCAACCTTTTGGTTACAAAGGCAGTAAAAGCCATGGTTTCTAAACCAGTTTTGTTTTGTCTTTTTGGAAATCGTTTTGTCTTTTTGGAAATCGGTTCATCATAGAATGACCGCAAATCATTCCACTGTAAAAGCATAAACAACTACTTCAATGAATGTGCATTCGACTCAAGATAGGAAGGCAGATAAAGACAATGTTTCGTTTTTATTTTCAGAACAAGTTACGATTACCTCTGTGTATTGTTTTTGGAGAACCGAATTCATATATGTGATTGGAATTCTCAGTGTTTGAATATAATTACGATTTCACTCCAGCATTGTCTATGCGATAATATTTTCGATTGATTGAGCACATTCTAGTGTACCATTGAAATGTGGACAGGCCCTGCATGGATTGGTATACTGTGCCTTTCATTTTCATTACTTTTGAATTTACATAGAAGGCATTTCCATTGCTTTTGAATGGATATCGTTTAATGTGATTTCCATAGCTCTTGAATTTACATAGAACGCATACTGTTGATGTTATTTCCATGCTCATGATTTTGTCAATTTGATTATGATTTCTCACAAATAGTATTTATGGTGCTTGCTTAAAGATATCATCTTTAGATCATTGAATCAGGCCTTGTAAGAGATTTGATCCAGCGTTATGTTTTAAGGCATTTCCATAAACTTTGTTTGTTTATGTATTTAAAGTTTGGTGTGTCTTTTATTTCTTTATGAGTGCTTCAGTATTAACTAGACAGAGTTTCGTGCACAACATCCTTGTAAGGGGACTAAAATCTCAGTTTAGCTATACTTTGTATCTTTGGGACAGTTAGATAATCTAGGTAATCTGGGTGTTAAAGTGAGAGGAAAGATACCTCAACCTTTTGTAAAGAAGTATTATCGCCTATCACAACAAACACTTAGTTAGGAATCCTTTATGTCTGCAGATTTTAGGCACATGCCTCGAATTTTACTTACCCAGGTCGATAATAAATCTAGTCTAATCTAGCACCCTAGATTGGCCACTACAGTCTTCGCTCTTCATAAATAGAAAACAACAAGGCTCACAAAAAATTATTTAAATGTAAAGTGTTCTTTGGCGGACCAACCTGCTTAATTTATAAAGGGTTTTGAATTCAAATCCGACCATTCCCTCCAATTTCAAACCATAAATGTGTCTTTGGTGGTATGTCTTCAAATATTTTCACCATAAATTGCACCTATCCGTTCCTCTTAATGGAATTTTTGCCATCAAATCATGAATAGTAACTTCATCAACTACTTTTGGAACCATCTGTGTAGCACCCTCCTCCATGGTGCAGCTCATCTAGCACATCTTCACCTATCACACGCATGTCTTCTATCACACAGCCTCCCTACTACTTTTTCACCTCGTTGGGCAACGAAATTTATAGTCCCGCAATCCCTTGCAGCTACCTAGATTACTAAAACTATCTTGCTATCATATAGTCATTGCAAAGGGGTAGGATCCCCTGTGTACAACTTCAACCTACTACCATTCACTTTTCCAGGGAATGGTTCTCTGTTCAACTTCGCAAGCTAAACTGCACCACCATCCATGATCTCCTTAACAACATATGGCCCGAACCAGTGCATTTGAAATTTCCCTAGAAAATTGGTGAACTTGATGTCATATAGAAGCACTAGATCATCTATCTTAAAAGTGTGCAAATTAATATGCCTATCATGCTAGGCTTTCTTGCATTCCTTTTGCACTTGCTAGTGAAATCCTACAAGAAAGCGGTCTTCTTCTTACTCCATGATCTACGCAAGCCGCTCCTCCATGGTCTCACGATCTACCATCTCTGTCAAACCTGCAATACATAAACTAGGCACAATATAATCCATAGGCATTACTACTTGAATTCCATGGAACAACCTAAATGATGTTTGGCCTGCCAACTTCTTACAGGTCATCTTATATGCCCATAGTACTGCTGGGATGCACATATCCCAATATTTCCTCTATGAATTGTAGACCTTTGTCAATGCATTCTCCAAAATTTTGATAAAATCTTCCATCATTCCATTTTCCTGTAGGTGATATGGTGTGCTCTTCTGATGATACACCTAGAATTCTTCAAGCATCATGCTGATTGTTTCATTCAAGAAATGTGTACCCCTATCATCATCAAGATCTTAGGGCATCCAAATCTCATTAATACATATTCAAATAAAAACTTCACAACAGTGGCAATTGTACAATATTTCACTTGCTATGCTTAAGCCCATCTAGATAAATACTCAATTGTAGTATTGATATACTGCGCATCTGTCTTCTTACCTGGTGGTTGTATTGGACCTATAAATTCAATGACCCATATATCAAATACCTATAGCAAAACCTGAGGATTTAAAAGCAATGCACCCCTTCATGAAACCTTTGCCATCCTTTAGCAAGCATGGCACGCTGATGCCAGCCTAGGCTGACTTTACCCACAGTCTGCATATACAGTGCATAATCTAATTTTGTCCTAGGAATTTCACTTTCCCTGCCAAGTCAAACCTTCACATATTAAGGCTTTAGGCTTCTTAATTTAAATCTCAAGTGGAAACATTATATTTGACCATCCAATAGTATAAACCTTCATTAAACTTTCCAATGGAACTTTATTCAACGCTCCTTAACCTTGGCTAATTCTTAACATCCCCTCGTCTTAACCACACCATGGTTATACTTTGTTACACCTGACTTAAACCATAATTCATTGACCCGCTTTATTTCTATCATAAACCATACAAAAAAATACACGTAAAACACATTTAATCTTACCTCGCTGCCACCTTGCAGATATACTAACGCTCTCTTATCATGTTGAGCCTCCATCATTGATTTCACTCCATCAGATCAATGACTGTCATGTGATCTCCATTCATCCTCCAGAACCCAAATATACTTAACCCCAGTCCATAACCATATCAAGTCCACTCAACATATTAACCTGCGAACACTTTCTCCACGTGATAATTGTCTGACCAGTTCACCAATGGATGGTCCTGATAACCGAATCTCAACAAGATTTAATCTCGTTCAATAAAAGTTCATCGGGTCCATTTTTCAAAGATTCCTCTGTACTTTCTTAGCACACGATATCTGTCCGATCTCAGATTCAGTGGATGGTCCTAATCACCTGTGGACTTCAACTAATTAAGATATGGTTCATAGACCTCATCGGCTATGTTTTCTGGAAACCACTTACAGTTTTGATGTGACACGAAAACCACTTCCGCCTAAGGAAACCACTCTTCTATTCTGCTAGCACTTGGGTTTAATCTCCATCATTCATTTCTCATTCACGATATATTACGTGACTTAATCTTGGTCGCCGATAGCTTTCAACCTCATTCATTTATCTCATAGATCCAACGGCTCCTATGCATCGTCACTTCATTTCTTCGACCTCCTATTTACCTCATTTTTAGGCCATTTCTCAGTGTTTCTTGTGGTTTTGGGTTTATTTCAGGGTTTTGGATCTTTAGTTATTTTACAATACAACTCCCCCTTGGACTTAAATCCATGTACTCTTAAACACTGTCATCCCTGAACTTCACTTGCATCCTTTGATTGGATTCAACAACCAAACCCTGATCCTACATACTCCACATGTTCTCTGTGTTCTGCTCGAACTTCACCTGCATACATACACTATGCAAAACTACACCAATTACATAAAACTCATAACTCCATACACACCTTAGAATTAAGAAATCAAATTCTTTGTATTGATAAATAAATATTTACATAGTTTCTTCTCTTAGGGATTATTTCCAATATTAGTGGCCTATGTTTCACAATCTTCCCGTAGGCTTACAATCAACCTCTTCACACTCTAACTCCCTAACTAGCTAACTCTTTCTAAGCCTTTTAGGCTTATATTTATACAAAAGGCTCTATAAACCAATTCTGGTTCAGATCCTTAATAATTTCAACTGAAACCTAAGAATCCTCTCAATCCTATAAATCATGAACTAATTCCTAATTCATGATCTACAATTAATTTCCAAAGCTATCAATCCCTATGAACTCTTAACTATCCTAATTCTCTCATTTTTCCCTTCATTCGAGAACATTTACAATATGCCTCACAATAATTAATTAATTCCTATTCTCATTAAAATTACTGAAAAACCTAAATAATTACAATAATTTAACATTTAGGAAACTAACTTCCTTCAAATACAAGATCCCCTATGTCTACTAAAGTATAATGATAATTCTGAGTTGAATGCCCTTGCATCAGACTCCCAAAGTAGAAAATATTCATGATCTCCTGATCATGTGTCCTCATATGTTGATAGAAAAACTCCAGGGTCCCAAAATTTAGTTTGTAAATGCCCAAATTCCTTGCACCTTTGTTGTTGTTGTATATTTTTTATCTTCTAGTTCATTTTCCTCTCTTCAATCCATTTCAAATTATGCTTGATGACTCCTCCTGCTGTCATTTTCCTCAACCTGGATTGTTTCATCATCAACTACCATAGTTATTCAATCTCTATTTCCAGCACATCCTTTGGCTAGTCCATAATCTACCATTATATGTTATCTCTTTCTCTCTGCTTCAGGTTTTTGTTGTTGTCCACTAACTTCAACAGCTTGACATCCTACATCTTGTTGCACATTGTCCATTTATAGTTGAACTATTGATTACTTTCCTCAGCCTTTTGTACTTCAACTTCTACTATTACTCTTGATATTGCTCCAAGTACTACTATAGATATTGCTCCAAATATTGTTGTAGACATTGTTATAGATACTTCTGTAGACGTTGCTTCCACCCAAACTTCCAGAATATCCTTGAAGATATCTCCCTCCACAACATCTAATTTTTGCTCCTTGTCTGCAACAAAACTTGTAATCATAAAACAATTTTTAAAATAAAAATCATAGGACTTTTGTGCCTTTTCTTTCTTTGGGAACAATTCAGCTTGTTGCATTTATTTTTCCTCCTCTATCAGCACACTAGTATGCTAATTTAAATTCTCAAAAGAATTTATCAGACTATTAGTTAGTCTCTCTTCCTCCTCATTCTCCAAACAACTTATAAGATCCTTAATAGATATATTCTCAACATCATTTACTTAAATGATGTCTTCCTATCCTTTTCCACTGTAGTGAACTTCTTCATTCTCATTCAGTTCTAATTTCAAAACCTGAACACTTGATTTTTGGTTTTCTAGCCTTTTCTCCAAAATACTTAACTCATGCCATAAATTTTCCATCTCACCTGTAATTTCTCCTAAAATCTCTATAGAATTCTCGCCATCTTCTTCTTTGTCACAAGTATAAGTTCTTGTTGGCACTACTAATTCATTCTTTATTAGAATAAAATTCTAATCCTCCATCTCTGTGATAGTTTCAGATGTCTGTCCATCACTCTCCCTTTGGCCATTTAGGAAAATTGATTCCTCATTGTTCCTATCAATAGCAAATTTCTTATCATAAGACATAACTGTCTCATCTTTGCTAAAGATATTTCTTCCACTAAGAAAGGAATTTATGAACTCCTTCTACTGTAGTAACTCAACTTGATCTTCATTTGAAAGACAGGCATCATCATACTTTTCTTGGAAACTTTTAGCTTCATTCAAGACAGTTCCATAAGATGGTTTATCTTATACAATACTTGCATTCACACAAAACTTGTTAGTTGTAAAACCACAAGACCTCATGATCCCTTTTGATGATTCAATCACCAATTCCTTCTGTTGTTCCAAGTTCTTTACATGACTCAAAAATATTTCAATGGTCTTCTCTTAAATCTCTTCAAGTCCTTCACTTGATTGCTTCATATCCTTCTCTACTTGTTCTTGCTTTTGGCCATCCTCATGAGTCCAAACTCCTCTTCAGTCCTTGCAATATGATGAAAAGTAAAACCATTTCTCAACTCTGTATAGGCATTTACACGAGACCTATCTATCTCATTTTCTTTTATAACAGAATTTATATTTTTCCTGTCTTCTTCCTCCTTTATGACAATATTAGAAAATTGTCCTTCTTCACATGTTCCACCTACAAACACACAAAAATTATCAGATTTAAAATCATGTGACCCTTTGGTCTCACTTGAAGTTTCAGTCTTCATCTTCACCCAAAACTTCACCCTCTTCTGCTTCACAAATGGAAACTTCCATTTCCAACTCAGCTTCTCTGAGTTCTTCCACCAGCCACTTCACTTACCTATATTGTAGCCTTCTCTGTAACTTAGACCACTTCACTGGATTTTTCTTCAAGATCCAACCTAGTCTTTGGTTTTCCTCAAGTATCATCCTTAACACATTGATTTGTTCTTTCATCTCAGCAATCTGTTTGTCGATTTCCTCTTGACTCATTCTCTTTCCATTTTCCTTGGCATTCTCTTTCTTCACTTTTCCTTTGCTATTGTCTTCCTCAAAACCTCCACTATGACTATCAGTAGTCATCTTCTTCTCCATCTCTATGAGTTTTTCACTCACTCACTATGGGCTACATTAAAGCCTCTGCAACAACAAGTCCTCCCTATTGTCACTTACCTCACCAAGCTCCCCTCTGTACTTGGTCTTTTGGCAAGCACTTGGTTCTCTATCTATGGAACCTATTTGAGCACTTCCCTCTTCTCCTTCTAGGCTTCAACTCATCTACACCTTTTAAGAACACAACTATCCTCTTTATCCAACCTCTATCAGAATTCCTCAAGGTTTTTCCACATTCTGCTTTCATTTAGAAACTTTTACTAGCTTCTTTTATCCCTTAGCAATTCCAACCACATCCTCTGTGGAATTTCCTTTATGGGCTGTAACAATACCTCTGCAGTAACAAGTTTCCTTCTTGCTACATATGCCTAACTAAGCTTCTCTCCTCTGAGCTCAGTCTTTTGGCATCTCTCTAGTTCTTCCATATGGGACCAATTGAGCACTCCTTGCTCTAGGTTGCTACAATATTCTCACCCTCTTATGCCTCTAACTTCAAGATATCTACATGATATTATTCTACCATTCTCCTACACTTTGAATGGATTGTTTTGTGTTTCTTGCATTTGTAAATTCTACTACACTTTATCCCTATGTGTCTATTGCTTGTTAGATTAAAATTTGATCTCCTCTTTCTTGCATACACATCTTAAAACTTAACTTTGTTTTAAATTTCTCAAAGACATTTTATACAGAATTTCCTTATTCTACTCTGATACCAAATGATGCCATCCTAACTCAACTTTATCGACAGTATGCATGTACAATGCATAATCTAATTTTGTCCCAGGAATTTCACTTTCCATGCCTAGTCAAACATTCACATATTAGGGCTTTAGGCTTCTTAATTTAAATCTTATGGGGAAACATTATATTTGACTATCCAATAGTCTAAACCATCATTTACCTTTCTAGCGGAACTTTATTCAACCCTCCTTAACCTTGGTTAATTCTTAACATCCCCTCATCTTAACCATACCATGGTTAGACTTTGTTACACTTGACTTAAACCATAATTTTTTGACCCGCTTTATCTTTATTATAACCCATATAATAGAAATACATGTAAAACACATTTAATCTTACCTTTCTGCCACCTTGCACATATACTGACGCTCTCTTATCACATCGAACCTCCACTGTTGATTTCACTCCATCAGATCAATGACTGTCGTGTGATCTCCATTCATCCTCTAGAACCCAAATAAACTTAACCCTAGTCCATAACCATGTCGGGTTTGCTCAATGTATTAACCTACACACAATTTCTTCGCGCGATATCTATCTAATCAATCCACCAACGGACGGTCCTGATCACTAGATATCAACATTATTTAATCTCATTGAATAAAAGCTCATTGGGTCCATTTTTCAAAGATTCCTTTGTACTTTCTTAGCACCCAATATCTGTTCAATCTCAGACTCAATGAATGGTCTTGATCACCCACAGACTTCAATTAATTAAGATATTGTTCATAAACCCCATCGGGTCCATTTTCTTGAAACCACTTACAGTTTTGATGCTGCACAAAAACCACTTCTACCTAAGGAAAGCGCTCTTCTATTCTGCTAGCACTTGGGTTTAATCTATGTCTTTCATTTCTCATTCATGATATGCTAGATGACTTAATCTTGGTCACCCATCACCTTCACCCTCATTTGTTGATCTCATAGATCTAATAGTTCCTGTGCATCGTCATTTCATTTCTTCAACCTTCTCTTTAGCTCGTTTTTATGCCATTTCTTAGTGTTTCCTGTGGTTTCGGGTTTATTCCAGGGTTTCAGCTTTTTAGTTATTTTACAATACAACTCCCTCTTGGACTTATCTCTATGTACTCTTAATCACTGTCATCCCTGAAATTCACTTGGATCCTTTGATCGGATTCAACAATCAAACCCCGATCCTACATACTCCATTTTTTCTCTGTGTTCTTCTCGAACTTCACTTACATATATATACTATGCATAATTACACTAATTACATAAAACTCATAACTCCATACAATTCAGAAATCGAATTATGTGTATTGATAAAGAAATATTTACACAATTTCTTCTCTCTAGCCTAATTTCCAATATCAGTGGCCTCTGTTTCACATTATGCTCATAGGCTTACAGTCAACCTCTTCACACTCTAACTCCCTAACTCACTAACTCTTTCTAAGCCTTTTAGGCTTATATTTATACAAAAGGCTCTTTGAACCAATTTTGGTTTAGATCCTTAATAATTTCAACTAAAACCTAAGAATCCTCTCAATCCTATAATTCATGAACTAATTCCTAATTCAAGATCTACAATTAATTTCCAAAGCTATCAATCCCTATGAACTCTTAACTATCTTGATTCTCTCATGTTTCCCTTCATTCAGGAACATTTACAATATGCCTCATAATACTTAATTAATTCCTATTCTCATTAAAATTACTCAAAAGCCTAAATAATTACATTAATTTAACATTTAAGAAACCAACTTCCTCAAAATACAAGACCCCCTATGTCAACTAAAGTATACTGATAATTCTGAGCTGAATTCTCCTACGTCACACGCCTTATAGTATGCCTTAGAATCCATGTGTAATGTTGGCCACCATAAACCCATGTGCAAAATATTCTGTACGGTTTCTTTTCTTGTGTAGTGACCTCCTACCATTCCTCCATGTTCTTTAGCTACGATACTAGCATGTTCAAACTCAGGAACATACCTTTGCAGTATCTCATCTATTCCCATCTTATACAAATGACCTGCAATCACTAAAAAATCTGTAGCACAAACTACTAACTCCTTCGTTTTCTACATAGAATAACCTTTTGGAGCTATTCTTGTGGTTAAAATTTCAATGATATCAGCAAAATGATCGTCTGCGACATGCACTGCAAATAGTTGCACATCTAGAAGTCCTTCATTCGAACTATTTGGTTATTCACCAGTTTCAATCCTATACAGATGGTCTGCCCTACATTCAACCTTCTAGGCTTCAAAATTACTTCAAGGTGATATTCTTGAAATAACAGTAACCATCGACATATCTTCCCCACCAACAGAGGATTATTGACCAGTTACTTTAGCACAAAGTGATCTATATACTTTTTAAAGTGTCCACCCAACAAATAATGCCTAAACCTTTGCACCACTTAGACCATCGCCAACCCTTTACACTTTGTAGTGGAGTAATTCTTCTCAGATTTAGATAACTTTCTACTCGTGAAGGCTATCAGATTATCAATCTCTCCTTCATCTTGTTGTGTTAATACCACTCCAAGCGCAATTCAAGAGGCATCTACATGCACATGGAACTCCTTCTTCCAGTCAGGAAATACCAAAATAGGAATAGTCACCATCATTTCCTTTAAGACATCCAAACTATGCTGACAGTGTTCATCCTGGAAAAACATTGCATCTTTCTTCAAAAATTTCTCCATCAGTGTCATTATCTAAGCATATTCCATGATAAACTAGCTGTAACACCCAGTGTGCTCCAATGTCGTGTGCAATTGTTTCACATTCCTAGGAGCTTCCAGAAATTTATGATTACACTCTTTGAACGCCGTGATCACTCCTCAGGAGAAAATTGTAGACGTATTATTCAATCCAAAGGGAATTATTGTATATTGAAAGCAACCCCACTCTGTCTTGAAGATTATCTTGCTTCGATCTTGTGTCGTCATCTTTATTTGATGATATCCCAAAAGCCCATCAGTAAACAACTATGTGTTAGGCTCCTATACTACTAGTGTCACCCCTTATTGTTATTAGTACAACCCACTTATTATATTGATGTACCCATTTAATGCCCATATTGTTACTATTATGCCCCATAGAAGCCCACTATTATTATTATTGTACCCTTACATTAATATTGTTATGTCGACTCTGATAATGTTATGACCCCTTAGACTCCTATATATAGAAAGGAGGTCTTTTCATTTCTATCATCCAAGAATTGTTAATTTATGTAATTTAAAGGAGGTTTCCCCCTCGAAGAGGCTGAATTCTAAGGCGTTGACCTATCTTTTCTATCTTTTCTTGAGCTGGTTTCACAACATTTGGTATTAGAGGTTTGGATTCTAGGGTTTCGCTGCTCCAAATAGGTCATCATGGCATTTTCGCTATAATTTTTTTCTGCAACGTTTCAGAAGCTAAAAAAAAAACCATTTGAGAAGAAATTGTGCTAAATATCGGATCCAAATTTCAGAGCTTTTCGCACTATATTTGCGGAGATATGATCTGAGAAATTTGGTCTTTTTGCAGATTCCTGAATTACATTCCAAACAGGTGACCTGAGGAAAATCTTCATAACTTTCTCTCTGGGCATCGGATTAAAATTTCGTAAGTAAGTGTATAAATAGGATGGATTTTAGTTTCTTGTATAAATTTTTTATAGTGAAAGGTCGAAACAGTGACCCGTGGCACGTCATACAATTTCGCTCTACTGAACTAGTCTATAATCAGGTGACTGTGGGAGATTTTGCATAGCTCTTCCTTGGAGAATCCACATTGGATCCGACTGGTGGCATTGGAAAGAGGACATAGAGGGATACTATAGGTTTAAATTCTAGAACTAGATGATCGAAAGGTATAGAGATACATCAGAGGCAATATCGAGCTCCTACAAAGTGAAAAAAGGTGTGTAGATTCTTTTAAATTTTTGCTTAAGATTGGTTTGAAAATTTATTTTGAAGGAATTCAAAGGGCATATTAGAGCATTATTATCAGTAACTGATGCCCCAAGGAAAGAAAATGCAAACACCTAGTAAGCAGCCTGAAAGCTCTAGCATGACTCATGAAGAAGAGGAAGAAATGCTATATGATATATCAAAATTACAGGAACAAGTGCAACAAATGTCACACTCACAAAAGCTAACAGAAGCTAAGATAAATGGCATGGAATCTAAGATAAAGGGCATGGAAGCTAAGATGGATGATTTGAAGATATATTTGAAGAGAGACATGGCATATTTGAAGACAGACATGACAGATTTGAAGATAGATTTGACAAATTTTCTATAAGAAATACTTACTAATGGTGAACATGTTGTGAAGGAAACTCATGATGTGAACAAAAGGAATGTAAATAATGATTTCATAGACTCTAATGTGGGATCTAAGACCCACCATATTCCAAAAATCGATATGAGGAAGTTTGATGGCAAGGATCTTGCAACATGGATATTAGAGATGGAGCAATTTTTCGATCTCAATAATGTGCAAAACACACAAAAGGCATGTATTGCAATTTTATATTTGAAACCAAATCAGTTTGTATGGTATCAATGGCTTTTCTCTCATAAAAAATTATCACTTGGGCAATTTTTATGGAAAAATTAACATCACAAAATGAGTAGACAAAAAGCAACACTTTTTTAGCCAGTCTCAAACAAAAGGGTTCAATAATGGAGCACATTGAGGAGTTCCAAAGAATTGAACATAAGGGTAAAAAATATTCCAGAGGAGCATAAGATTGATGTTTTCATAGGGACTTTAAAGGATAATATCCAACATGATGTTCGTCTTTGGAAACCTGGTTCATTAGAGAAGGCATTCAGGTTAGCAAGAAAAATGGAAAGCAAAATTATGGCAACCAGGAAGCATACCACTCACAACTATAAAGATGGAAGTGTTGTTACCCCTAGCCTTCCACAACCTATAAGGTTGACACCACAACAATTGGAAGAAAAAAGAGCAAAAGGGCTTTGTTACAGTTGTGATAGCAAATACACTAAAGGTCATAAGTGTGCTGAGAAGAAATTATTCTACATAGATTGTGAAGAGGAAGAAGAAAAGGAGCAAGAAAGTCAAAAGAAGAGGATATACTCCAGGAACAAAGCCTAGATGAAGAACAAATGAATTTGACCATATCTTGTAATGCATTGGCCGGAATTACCACTCCAACCATCAAGATAGAAGGACAAATCAAGAAGAAAAAGGTAATAGTGTTGATTGATTCAGGAAGTACCCACAATTTTATTCATTGTAAGGTAGCAAAGAATTGAATTGCTTCTTATATCCAGCACCAGAGTGTCAAGTGATGGTTGCAAATGGAGGAACAATAAATTGCTCTGGAAAGTGCCATAATATCAAGCTATCCATGGGAGAATATGTATTGACTAGCCCAATGCTTTCCATTCCAATGGGAGGTGTTGATGTTGTACTAGGAGTCCAATGGCTACAATCCTTGGGTATAATAGCTTTTAATTTTCAAGAACTTTTCATGAAATTTTCTGTGGAAGGAAAGGAAGTTGAATTAATGGGTATTGCAAGGAAACCAAGAAAGATAATAAGCTCTAACAGTATGACAAAGGTTCTAAAAAAGGAACAAAAAGGTATAATTGCACAATTATGTTCGCTGGATATTTCCACATCAGAGTCATCTATTTCTCCAGATCTTCAAAAAGTCCTGGACAATCATTACAAGGTATTTGAGACTCCCAAAGGTCTCCCACCTATTCGTGATCATGATCATGATATTCATCTGATTCCAAGAAGTGTTCCTCCAAACATTAGGCCATATAGATATACCTATGCCCAAAAGAGTGAAATTGAACGTATGGTTCCAAAAATGCTAGAGGCTGGTATAATTCAACCTAGTCAAAGTTCTTTCTCTGCTCCAGTAGTATTGGTGCACAAGAAGGATGGATCATGGTGCAATTTTCCGGATTATAGGGAGCTCAAAAAGCTCACTATTAAAGATAAGTTTCCCATTCCTGTCATTGATGAATTACTGGATGAATTTCATGGATCAATTTACTTCACAAAGTTGGATCTTCATTCAGGATATCATCAAATAAGAATGAAGACTGAAAACATTCCCAAAATAGCATTTAGAACTCATGAGGGTCACTATGAATTTTTGGTCATGCCTTTTGGCCTTACCAATGCACCTTCTACATTTCAAGGTTTGATGAATTCCATTTTCAAACCCTTCCTTAGAAAATTTGTGTTAGTATTTTTGATGATATACTAATCTACCGCAAGTCTTGGAAGGATCATGTTGAACATGTTGACAGGGTGCTACAACTATTGGAGGAAAAACAATTATATGGAAAAAGATCCAAATGTTTCTTTGGAGTAGAGGTGGAATATTTGGTTCATATTGTATCTCATGAAGGAGTTAAGGTAGACCCTAGCAAAATTAAAGCCATTAAGGAATGGAAAATTCCCACATCCATAAAGCATCTGCGAGGATTTCTTGGTTGACAGGGTATTATCGCAAGTTTGTTAAGAATTATGGGAGAATAGCAGCACCTCTAACAACATTATTGAAGAAAGATGCATTTTCATGGACTCCAGAAGCAACAAAGGCCTTCGAACATCGTAAAGAGGTAATGTGCTAAGCACCGGTCTTAGCTACACCAGACTTCACAAAAACCTTTTATTGTGGAATGTGATGCTTCAGGAAATGGAATTGGTGTTGTTCTAATGCAAGATGAAAGACCCATTGCTTTTGAAAGTTGTCCAATCAAGGGAAATTTTTTACACAAAGCTATTATGAGAAGGAAATGTTGGCAATACTCCATGCACTTAAGAAATGGCGACCCTACCTAATGGGAAGACACTTCAAGGTAAAAACGGATCATGATAGCCTTAAATACTTTTTAGAACAAGATTATCCTATGAAAAACAACAAAAGTGGGTCACAAAGATGTGGGGTTATGACTTTGAAATCATCTATAAAAAAGGGAAGCAAAATGTGGTGGCAGATGGACTTTCAAGAAAGGATGAGGATGCGGAAGCATTGTTGTGCACCATTTCTATTATCCAACCAGATTGGATAAATGAAGCAAGGGAGGAATGGAAGAATGAAGAAGAAGTGTGGGCACTTATTCGAAAGTTATAACAAGATTCCAATACGTCTGATACATTTAGCTGGCAAAATGATTCGTTATGGTACAAAGATCGCTTATACCTCTGTAAGAATTCCCAGCTAAAACAAAAGATTCTTATGGAATTGCACACTTCTCCTTAGGAGGGCACTCAGGATTTTTAAAAACTTACCACAGGGTTAAGAAGGAATTTTTTTGGGATGGCCTTCAAATCAGATTATTTAAAACCTTTTGTGGCCAATAAGTTTGGTTTGCCAACAAAATAAAGTTGAAACAATTAAGACACTGGGTCTATTAAAACCTTTATCCATTCCAAGCCAACGTTGGGAGAAGGTTTCAATGGATTTTATTATAGGTTTACCCAAGTCTGAGGGAAAGAGTGTCATCATGGTGGTAGTTGATAGACTTACCAAATACGCACACTTTTGTGCATTATCACATCCATTTAAAGCCAGTACAGTTTCTACTGCATTTATGAAACAATTCAAAAGCTACATGGAAACCCAAAGATTATTGTAAGTGACAGAGATCCCATTTTCACTGGAAATTTTTGGACAGAATTATTTTCTTGTCTTGGTACTCAGTTAGCCCATAGCTCATCTTATCATCCTCAATCTGATGGGCAAACTGAGATAGTAAACAAATGTTTGGAAGGATATCTTCGTTGCTTTGTATCTGATAAACAGACACAATGGGTCAAATGGTTGCCTCTGGCTGAATGGTGGTATAACACTTCCTTCC
The DNA here is from genome assembly GCA_000404065.3 of Pinus taeda. NCBI lineage: Eukaryota > Viridiplantae > Streptophyta > Pinopsida > Pinales > Pinaceae > Pinus > Pinus taeda. The sequence goes on from APFE030264470.1 coordinate 153,206, forward strand.
ATACAGCAACAAAAATGACCCCATTTATGGCACTTTATGGGTATCAGCCACCATCCATCACATCATATTTAAGAGAAAATTCTAAGGTTCAAGCAGTGGAACATCACATCGAACATCAACACAAGTCCTCCAACTCTTAAAGGATAACCTCGTGTTGGCACAGAATAGAATGAAACAACAGGCAGATCAACATCGCAGCGAAAGAAGTTTTGATGTAGGTGGTTGGGTATTCCTACGGCTACAACCATATAAGAAAATTGTCCCTCAAGCAAGCTAAGAAGGATAATAAATTACACCAAAGTATTATGGTCCGTACAAGGTGTTGCAAAAGATTGGTACTATGGCATACAAATTGGAGCTTCCTGCAGCTTCTCGATTGCACCCAGTTTTCCATGGTTCATGTTTAAAGAAGGTTATAGGCGACAAGCTCCCAGTTCAAACAATATTGCCAGAACTTGATGAGGAAGGAAAAATTATATTGGAACCAGAAGCATTCACAGAAACAAGAACTCGACAGCTAAGAAATCGATCAATTTTGAAGTATCTTATCAAGTGGAAGAACTTATCCGTTGAAGATTCCACATGGAAGGATGAGAATTTTATACAGAAGCATCTAGAACTACTCAAGTGTTGAGGACAACACTTTTTTGAAGGAGAGGGGCATGTTGGGTCCCTAGAATACTAGTGATTACCCCATTACTATTGTAGTTTCATCCCTTATTAATATTGTTGTGCCCTTATTATCCCCATATTGTTATTACTGTGCCCCATAGAATCCATCTATTGTTATTTATGTGGCTTTATATTATTATTGTTAGGTCGGCTGGGTTATATTGTGACTCCTTAGACTCCTATATATAGAAAGGAGGTTTTGTCATTTGAATCATCCAAGAATTATTCATTTGTGTAATGTAAAGTAGGTTGCCCCCTCGAAGAGGCTGAATTCTAAGGCGTTGAACTATCTTTTCTATCTTTTTGTGAGATGGTTTCATAACAACACTCATCACTCAGTAGCACAACAGCTTGACATGAACACCACCATCAACATGAACATACCAGTAGTGTCATGTCAAGTCATGTCATGAGTTGTCTCGGCCACATCACTACTATGGGCCATACTGCTGTAATCAATGTAATGTAACGTGGAAGTCCAATAGATCCACATATGAATTTGAACAGTCATGTCAATTGGAGAGTCATGTAAGTCAAACAGTCATGAGGGAAGTCGAAGAGTCACAAGGGTCAAGTTCTCCATTGGCTATATATACCTCTCATTTGTACATGCAAAGGACTTTTCACCTTGGCTCCTCCCACATAGCCTTGAGAGTCTGTATTCATTTTTCTTTGAGGAGCGAGTAGTGGCTCCAATGCCCCACTATTGGGGTCAGTGATGTATGTCGTATGGATGTGTCTTGGAACTTTTTCTTAATTCAGAATCCCTTTAGCAGGCCAGTAAATTTTCACACATGTATTGTATTCGTTTGTAAGACTATTCTTTGGACTTGTAATGCATGTTGCTTTAACCTGTACTAAGATAGTTGAACTATTTCGGTTGTCTTAGTGCATATGTTGTTGGAAATGTGTTGTATCAGTTATTATCATTGTCTTGCCCATGTGGACTACTCCACTAGACACTTGACAGATTCATTCTTGTAAAATTGTTATAACGACCATCGCACTCGTGTGGACTACTCCGCTGGGTGTTGTAGGTGTTATTTGTTCACTTTGTGTTTATGAATGTTGCATTCGTGTGGACTACTCCGCTGGAATTCGCACAAATGTTTTTTTGTTAAGTGTCTCTAATTGATTTGGGACTATTCTCTTTCGACCTGAGACTCACTCTCACTCTCTCCCTCTACATTGAAAGAACTTAGACACAAGTTACACTAAGCACTCACTAGGCACATGAACCTCGTTGTTTGAAGACTAAGCATACCACTCTCACGTGTTGACAAGCAAGAGCTAAGGCATATCTTTAAGATAATGGAAATGGGGCCATCATATTGGATGGGACTCCTACACCAAACGGTGTGAGGAATAGTTGGGACTTCATACCGGGGAGATCCCTTGAATGTTGGTGACTCCAGCACCGTAAACATTTCTGACGCTAGAAGGATGGTTGTCAGTTGTCTATGGTTGAAGCTTCTCTCACCCCCACTAATCAATCATCTGGTCAAGGCAGTAGCACACACTCCCTCTCGCCTATGCACAACTCTTAAATTGGTTACTCCTCACCTCCTAGTCGTGAACACTAAATTTCATATCAGCACCTCCGCTCTATATGTCCCATCACCCATCAGTTTTCCAAGGCAGTCTGACTGATCCTATGAATACAAGATCTTCCATACACATCAAAGAAGCCAAATACCACTCCCACATGAGTTGTTGTCTCATCAGTGGAAGAATCAGTTCTTTCCACTCTCAAAGGTCTAGAGGAAGTCGTTAAGAACGGAGAGGAACCTCTAGTCTTTCGACAGGGTGAAGAGAACACCCTCGTGATTGTGGGTTCAGGCTCCGGTACAGGAGACAAAGGGGAAGGCAGCAAAGAAGGTGGAGGCGAAGACGAACAAACCAACTCAAAGGCAGAACCATCAGATTCTGAAGAAGAGGAGGAAGATGAAGAAGAAGAAGACTTGGCTGACTAAAACTTGGAATGGATGACTCACAGACCATCAGCTCTCCCAGGTGCTTTGCACAAGATGCCAAAGTGTTCGAAGAGGATGTTGACCAAGTTTGACCCTAACAGAACAGTGAAGGAAAAAGACCACTTGGACAATTTCTACCTAGAGCTGCAGATGCTCGAGGTACATTACAATGACGTTACATGCAGATTGTTTCCATGTACCTTGGATGGCTGAGCAACGATATGGTACCATAGCCTTCCTATCAACTCCATCTAGAACTGGGGTATGTTCAAGATAATGTTTTTGGAAAAAAATTCTCATGACAAGACCCCTGCCATGTTGCTCAAAGAGTTGGGCAGTCTCAAGATGGAGTCGAAAGAGAAAGTGAAAGACCTTAACTAGAGGTTTTTACGCATCTTGAACAAGTTTGGAGAAGACCCAAAACCTCATGACTCCATCATTGTCGACTACTACATGTCTGCACTACCAACTGGTATTGCGCAGTTCGTCAAGCGAGCTGCAAAACCAACATTACTTGAAAATTGTGAAGAGGGATATCATTGTGGAAAAGGACTTGCGCATGATTGGAGTCATCAAGGATGATGAGCCAGCAAAGGACTCCAAAGATGTGAGTAGAAGGCCACAAGATGTTGTGAGTAAGGGGGAAGACAAGGAATCAAGTGACATTAAAACCCTTACTCGTATTATCAAGACCTTGACAATAGAGGTGTCTGAACTGAAGTAACGAACGGTCAAGGCATCTGCTAGCAACTAACCTCCCAAATAATAGAAGAGGAGTGTGTCATCGGGCAGCAACAACTACCCAACTAAAACTACACAAAGCTCTAGCTCAGTGTTCCAGACAGATATGTGCGCGAACACCAATTTTTTCTCATTCCATGAATACCATCACACGAAAAGGACTTGTCCGAATTGGAAATGAGTTGAGGACTCGATGTACAATAGTATGAGAAACATGGTAAACAATTCGCAGTGTCAACCGGAAGACGAAGATGATGAAGAAGATGTTGTGTCTGATGAGGCATCAAGTGTTGGGCAAGTGATCAACATGTACCAATGCGCATGTTCAACACATAAAACGAACACCAAGAAGCAACACCCAAAGAAAAATGGTCGATACAATCTCAGAATTCAAGGGGCTATCCTTACTGTTAGGGAAGTGAAAGAAAATATTGAACTAATGAGTAAGGTTTATCTACCAGCCATCCCAAAGCACAAAGCACAAAGCAAGCCCAGGAAGATAGCTGCAAACAAGAGTACGTCCATGAGAAGTAAACTGCAGAAAACTCCGCTGGACAATACAAACACGAATCTAACCCCAGATACCTTGGTGAGTTTACCCATTCTTAACTACAATATTGTTGAAGATATGAAGAAAACTCATGCAAATATCTCTTTTTTTTAGTTAGCTAAGCTCAAGGGTTAGTGGGATATTCTGTTGACCGCATTGGGGCAAACATCCACAGGAAGCACAACCTCTACCAGCAAGGGAGAAAGCACATCTCTTGATTCCCTCACAACTGTGCTCAACACACTCGAAATGGAAGAAGCAAACTTTGTTTTTCCTCCATTCTTGCTCTCATTTGAAATCTTTAACTACAATGTTCACAATTGTTTGGTTGACTCTAGTGCATCAGCGAACGTCATGCCACTCTCCATTGGCAAGAGGAACAATGCACAATGGAGAAAGACATCTGCGCACATCATCCAACTAGATCTAACATGTGTACCAGCCATTGGTGAAATACGGGATGTGATCATCTGGTTATCTCATGATGGCTTTGTTCACCAATGCATCAACATTGTCATTATGGAGATACTGGAAGGATAAGGCTTACTGCTTAGCAGAGACTGGTCTAGCAAGTTGAATGGGTACTTTGCCACTGACTGGTCACACTTATGGCTTCCGTACGAGGGCAAAAGAAATCAGATCAGGGTGTTATTTGAGAGACACATGAAATATAATGTCACTTCCATCAAAGGTGAGAACGAACCATTGGCTTTCGCGAAACTCATGTTCAGAAACTTCCTCCTGGAAACACAGTTGGGTGTTATCTCGCACAACCATCTCCAACCCCACTAGACACGCAGTTGGGTCTCCTTCCTTGCCCAACTGATGGAAATGAAACATGTACAGTACATTGTAACACTAGTAGCAGTAGAAGTAGTAGTACTAGCACATCAAGTGGTCCATGTATAGATAAGTTGTGGACCATGTATTTTGACGAATCAAAGACACAGGATGGCTTTGGAGCCAAGTGTGTCTTGATAGACCCAAATCACATGAAACACTTGATTTCAAGCCACTTAGAGTTCGAGTGCATGAACAACACTACTGAATATGAATAACTCGTATTGGGCTTGCACAAAGCCATTAGCCTCAATGTTGTTGCGCTCAAAGTGGTAGGTGATTCAGAAATCATTGTACGGTAAATACATAACACCATACACTGTTTGTCACCTCATCTTAAAATTTATCAACAAGAGGTATGGCAACTGATCTCTAACTTCTAAGATTTCAATATCATTGTTGTGCCAAGAATGTATAATGCAGTTGTCGATGCCTTAGCTAACGCAACTACTAGGATGACACCGCTTAGGGATAGGTTTACTGTTTAAATTTTGTATAAGCCTTCTATCCCTAATAACATAACTAATTCACACGATTTTTACAATGATCAACAGATACTGCACTTAATGGCCAACACTGATGCCTTCAAGGACGCAACGATTGATGAAGATGAGCACAAGCAGTCCCTGCAAGTCGCGAATGATGACAAGAAAGGCAACCTCATCCCCAAGGGTGTGGCATCTCTCGAAAATCTCTATGACTTACATAATCACTTTCAAGGTCCAAGGAACAGCAAAACCCACAGTTCCACCATGATGCACGAATAGATCAACTTGGGAACATAACAAGATCCGAATTTTGTCAATCTCGATACGTGTTGCACATCGTAGGAGCGACAAGCCTTTGTCTACTTGTTCAAATAGTACCGGGATGTGTTCACGTGGACATATGATGATCTAAAAACATATGACATGTGAATAATCCAATATGTGATTTTGATCAAGGAAGGGTTCAAGTCATGTAAAAGAAGTTGAGGAATCTACATCTGTCACTTGAAACCCTCATACAAAAAGAACTAACTAAGTTGTTGGATGCTCAGATCATTTATAGAGTTTGACATTCTACATGGATTTCTAACTTAGTTCCTGTACGTAAGAAGTCTGGGGAGATTTGCTTATGCATTGATTTCTGAAACTTGAACCGCGCCTCGGACAAAGACAACTACCTCGTGTCATCGATGGAGCATATTTTACTCACAGTATCTAGAGCAGAAATGTTTTCTCTGCTTGATGGTTTTTTGGGATACAACTAGGTTCTGGTAGTGGAACCTGATAGATTAAAAACTACCGTCCGTACCAACAGAGGTACGTTAGCCTATAGAAGAATGCCATTTGGGCTTGTGAACGCAGGCACAACCTTTCAGCGCGCCATGGACATCGCCTTCCATGGACTTATCAGACAGAGCATAATGGTTTACCTTAACGACGTGACTGTCTTTTCCAGAAAACGGTCAGACCATATATGCCATCTGAAGAAGATATTCAAGCGATGCCGAAAATGCGGGATATCCTTGAATCCAAAGAAAAGTGTATTCACAGTGTCTGAGGGGAACGTCCTTGGGCACATCATTTCTAGAAGTGGGATCAAGGTTGATTTGGATCGAGTTTGGATGATCACACAGATTCCTCACCCAGCCAAAAGGAAAGCCATGCATTCCTTCTTAGGAAAGATCAACTTCCTTCAAAATTTCATCTTGGGTTATGCACAGACAATGAAACCTATGAAAGACATGATCAAGAAGGATGCAGCCTACAGTTGGGGTAAGAAGGAAGAGAATGCATTCACCCGTATCAAGCAATTTATAGCAGATGCACCTGCACTTTACATCCCAGACTGTAACAAGGATTTCTTTCTATACATCTTGGCCTCTCACACTTTGCTCGCTACAATGCTCACTCAGAAGGATGAACTGAATGACGAATGTCCCATCTCCTTCATAATTGCAAGCATGCAGAGACCCAAACTAAACTACCCTGTTGTCAATAAACAAGCATACACATTATACAAGATGGTGAAACACTTCAGACCCTACTTGCTAAAGAACCATTACATAGTCTTTGCACCACACCTAGCAATCTGATCACTGCTTGTTCAATAAGAGCTAGGTGAAAGACATGCGAATTGGATGACAGACTTGCAAGAGTATGATCTTGACATCAAGTCAATTCACACTGTCAAGGGTCATGGTCTCTGCAAGTCACAACCAAAGTAGTCCATGCATAGGAAGAGGAAGAAAATCTCGTTGGTTGGGAGCAAGAAATCGAGATGTATGATGTAGAGGGAGCACCACCCACTTCATACAGAAAATCTTGGTACAAAGATGTGTGCCAGTACCTTGAGCATGGCACCATTCCATCTCACTTCTCCATGTAGCAAAAGAGGGCACTCCACCTCAAAGCATTACTTTATCAGTTGGTGCACGAAAAGCTTTACAGAAAGCACAACAACGAAATCTTGCTCAGGTACCTCGAGGCACATGATTCAAAGAAGGACTTGCATGATCTTCATGACAGACTAGTTGGGGGCCAATTCGCGGGAAACACCACTGTACACAAAGTCATGAGAGCCGGTTTCTACTAGCCCACATTATTCAAGGATGCACATGCTTATGCCCGCAAGTTCCCTATCAGTTAGCGATGCACCAGCAGAACATGAAGGTCAACAACCCCGCTGCACCCTGTTGTAGTGAGCGAATAATCCAGGTGGATGCTAGTCACCACCCACCTATCCCACTTGGACCCCCACAACGGTCTCTTTCAGTTTTTCAGTTTCCTTAACTTTAGCTTCAGACTGTGGTTTTTTCTCACTGTTTTCAGTCCTATTCAGCAGTTTTTCTGTCTGTAGTCAGTGTATCTCTTTGAAAACCCCCTTCTCTTACATTATTCCGCCTCCTTAGTGCAAAGAACTGTAAGTGTTTTAATGTATTGTGCGCCATTTTCAGTTCTCTTTTGCAAAAAAGTAGCATAGTCGAACTGTCGTTTCTGGATCTGAAAGTGTCGTAGCTGTCGTTTTCAGTTTTAGAAGACAATCCCATTGTTCT
>APFE030264470.1:166359-220469 GCA_000404065.3 Pinus taeda
GGCACTTCAACCACAATCATAAATGTCCATAAATTGAGGGCTCCTAAGTCCCTAAAAGTGTTGCTTCACTGCCTAAAGGAACAAGGTCAACTGGTTACATCATCTCCCAGAAGTTCTCCACTGAAAACTGCTCATAGATGGTCAAAGCTGGACCATACTGAAAGCTCAATTCAGAGGGTGCGATGCATATCACCTTCCCAGTGTACAAGGTGTGATGCATACTGATTTACTCCTCTGTAGGGTGCGATGGTTAGGAATGGGAAAATGGCAGGGACAAAAATGCGAGGTGGAAGATCATGGAATATTCCAGAAGCTTCCCCTCTGACACTTGCCTCTCTATTTTCAACCAGGGATGAGTAAGAGATCATCATTCTCTAAGTGGAAGCAGGAACTATCAAAGAGAAGACAGTAATCAAGATCCTAGAAGATGACTCACCTCTCTATAATCATCTATATATGGATCCCTCATCACAGAGATCCAGAGGCTGGAATTTTGTATCTTATAGAGAAGTGTTGTTGGTTTTCTGCTGTACATTCATAGTGTTGGGTGATCTAAGCTTTGCTTGAGGTGAAGAAGGGCTTTCTAGCTGGAGGATGATGCTGGGTCAGAACATATGGTTGTAATCCTCTTGCTACTATTCATCTTAATAAAGCTATTCAAGTTTTCCTCCATATTCTTGTGTACTTGTTTATATATGCATTTGTATGGTTAACACACATTTGGTCCTATGTTATTTATGAATATAGATCTTTGTTTCTTCGATAGTAGTATGTTGCTATGATTCCACAGGTGCTTTTTGAAGCTGGGCAGACAAAGAAGAAGTGGCAAAGCTCTATCAAGAAGGAGAGGAAATCAAGCGCAAGACTAAGGTTGGTCTTCTTGGTTCTCCTCTTGTCTATTTTCATAAAGGAAAACGAAAGTAGACTTTACTTGTTTGTTTCTAAGATAGCTACCAGTCTTAGTGGGAATAGCAGCATCCGAGTAGACACTATTCCCAGTAACAGATAAGCTATCATCGCCCTAGTTGGTTTATTTCCATTTCTGTTTGTAAGCATATTTCAGTATTTGCATTAATGAAATGAAGTATTATTTATGTTGCATCTCTGTATTTATGGTAATTTATGTAATTTGTTGTGTTCATGTTTAAATCTGGATTAGTGAACCATTTCAACAGTGGGGCTTAGACATCATTGGGGAAATCTTCCCACATTCGTCAAAACAACACCGCTACATCTTGACGGCTACAAATTACTTCACGAGGTGGACAAAAGCAATTCTACTTAAACAAGTGAACGACCAGGAAGTCATCAACTTCCTCCAACAGAACATCATCTCACGATTTGGTGTTCCGATATCACTTATTTTTTACAATGCAACTTACCTTTCATCTTTAAATCTTTATGATTTTGCATTGTAATATGGTATCATGCTTAAACACTCATCTAATTACTACCCGCAGGGCAATGGTCTTGCCAAATCTACAAATAAAAACCTTATCCGCATCATCAAGAAGACCATTTACTCTAAGCAGCAAAACTGGAATTCTGCTTTAACGAATGCCTTATGGGTTGATCGTGTAACACCCAAACCCTCTCTGAACACTTCGCCATACTTCCTACTTTATGGGAAAGAATCCCTCCTCCCACCAAGAATCTACTTACTTTCTCTCCAATTGTCCCAAGAATCCCAAGGTAAGCCTTGTCTGCTAGTTCAGCATAGGATGGATACACTTCACAAGTTGTAGGAAGAAAAAATGAAAGCAAAAGAAAAATTCACACTCCACCAGAACCGTATTAGGAGATGGTTTGACAAGAAGTCTACAAGGAACGCAAACTTTGATGTGGCTGACTTAGTTTTGAAATGTGACAAGCCCCATGAATACAAAGGAAAACATACGAAGTTCTAGTCCGTGTGGATTTGTCCATAAAATGTTTAAGAAAAGCTTGGCCCACACATGTATCGTCAGCAATCACTTGACAGGAGGATTGAAAACCTTCCTATTAATGACCAAGACTTAAAGCATTATTTTCAGCAACTCAGGGTTGCACCTCGCACCATGTACATAGTCTATTTACTACTTGTTTTGTTTTTGCTTTGATTTGCTATTTTTTCTTCCATTTGTTTTGTTTGCTTAATATCATGCTATTTTTGGCTTTGCCAATAAGTGTTGCACTCTACTGAGTTTTGGCTTTTGAATGAGTATGTGTCTGAGATCCAAAGAGTCTTGTGACACTGCAACACTTGGCCAGTCCTGTGCCTGCCTTCTCTGAGCTTGGTTGTAACCTTCAGCCGATGAAGTCTTGACGAGAAATAAAAGTTGTATGTCAGGGAAGCTCTGTCCCAACCATGAACATGTGTCCACACTGGAGAACCCCATGCCTATACTTAGTCTTTTACTCTATATGTTCAAGCTCATCCAAATAGTAGAAACGGAGAAGGGGAAAATCTAAATGAACAAACCTAAATCAGAGGTCTTGCATGCTTCTCTAAAGGAACAACCTCTTCTTCTCTCAATAAGTTGGGATCCCTCTTCTGCCCCAAAAATAAATAAGTGAATATGCACAATCCTGTTTTCAAAAATAGAAAGGTGAAAGAAGAGAAAGGATTCCTACATAGAGAGGTGAAGCATGCAACTCCACCGAGGAATTGACAAGGCTCATAGGCAATGCAGAAATGTGTGTGTTCCTACATGACTCCATCGAGGTACTGTCCATAACTACTGGCAATGGAGCAACACCAGCGATGAAAACTTATACTTTAAAAATTTTAAACTCACGAGCCAAACTACCCTTCCCGATTTTGAAACATTGTGATCAAGTTGAAACTTGTTGTTGTGTTTGACTGAGGTTGCAAAAGGTGAACCATGTCTATCCATGGGGAAAGTTGTAAAACCAAAGTAACCCGCACAACGATTCAATACTCCCTGATAGACTAAGGCCCTATGTTGTCAAAGAACCAAAACAGAGAGGTATGTATTCAACCAGTGTGTCGCCAAGCGTTGTAATGGTTGCAACACCCTCCAAAATTTTGGTCTACATCCAATTTTGAAGCCTTCCTTGGTTTTTCTTTGATGATTCCAAACATTTGGTTCATCCCATTAGCTCGTGTTGAGTCTTTACACCCTCTTTGCTTGACTGATCATCGGTTGTCTTTTAGCATGTTGGTTGCAATGTCATGTTTGTGGTCTTGTTCTAGCAATGTCAAAGGTCTGTCTTCGTGTGTACGAGTTGTGTTTGCTATGTAAACATTTGTCGCACTCACACACGAAGTTGTATGCAATGTAGCACAAGTGTCGTCACGGTCGTTCAATGATCTATCTCAAGTGTCGCACTTGTCGCTCTCACCCTTTAGTCAGTCACATTGATCATATGTTGTCTTGTTGGTTTGAGGTGTCTTGTTGTCAAGTCATGTTAAGTGTGTGTCCGCAAGGTCATGTGTACACGATTTCACTCGCTCACACACTTAACCATTTTGCCAAAGATCTGTCGACTGGACCACTCTCCATCAGTCGGACCCCCACTGAGCTGCACCACACAGTCTCAGCCCTTAGTGACCAAGCACTGTTACCCAGAACTACACAGAGCTTGAGGTTTCCCTCTAGGAAATCTGCACTGTGCAATTCTGGAATCAACTTGGCTAACTGTCACCCAAAACAGCGTAGCAGTTGCACAAGAAGTCATCTTAGTCTACGCTTCCCGCAAGCCTATCCATCTAGCGTCCAGCTGGTCAACCGGAGAATTTGACTCAAGCAGTTACCTAGGGTTGCAGTCATCTCCAAAACTATGCAAAAGTTGTCATATTTCCTACTTGCATTACCTGAAGGAATTGCATAGACATGAGGGACAAGCACCTACTCCCTGTCACTGCACTGTCTCTAGAAATTGCGCAGTTTTTTAAGGCAGTTCCCCTGTCAGCGTGCTTGCCACTCCTCCTAAACATTGCACAATTTTCTTGAACAATCCACCTGCTGCTCGAGACCCCAATCAGCCTAGAAACTGCACAAGCATGTCATACTTGACTACCTCCCAGATCTACATAGTTCTGACTAGCAAGCTACCGTAGTCCGATCCTAGCCTCCTCTGGAAATCTACGCAGTTTTCACTACTAATGCTTCCTTCTACCCACACTGTCTTCCCCAGAAAAATTGTGCAATTATGCGTCCCAACAGAGCCAGACCCCGCAAATGTCACTAATATCCCGGACTGCTCAACCCAGCCTCTTAGTGACCTTTGTGCAATTTTTCCCGATAGTGCCCTGAAGCCTCTAATCCTGGCCTGAAATGTGCTCCATGGAGTTTCAAAGCTTTTTCCTCTCTTGTGATCACCTACACCCAGAAACGAAAGATGATCCATCATGGTAGACTAGGGTATTTCTGGATTTAATGTCGTCTCGTGCTAAGTGATTACAGAGACAAGTGCATGGATGAGACATGGCGCAGTGATGAACGGGATAAATAAGGAGTGCATGTTAGGAGACTTGTTCACGAACGGATGAACACATAAAGCATGCCAAGTACCAGCAAAGGGGACACATGCACATGCAATATCAAGAGAACCCCAAGACCATCGAAGGCTCTGCACACCGTGTGATGCAGAGGTGAAGCTATGATACACCAAGAGAACACTCATCACTAAACAGCACAACGGCTCGACATGGACACCACCATCAACATGAACATACCAGCAGTGTCATGTCGAGTCATGTCATGAATCATATCAGCCACATCACTACTATGGGCCATACTATTGTAATCAATGTAATGTAACGTGGAAGTCCAAGAGACCCACATATGAAGTTGAAGAGTCATGTAAGTCAAACAGTCATGAGGGAAGTTAAAGAGTCACAAGGGTCAAGTTCACCCTTGGCTATATATACCCCTCTTTTTTACATGCAAAGGACTTTTCGCCTTGGCTCGTCCCACATAGCCTTGAGAATTTTTAGTCCTTTTTCTTTGACGAGCGAGCAGTGGCTCCAACGCCCCACTATTGGGGTTAGTGATGTATGGTGTACAGATGTGTCTTGGAACTTTCGCTTAATTCAGAAGCCTGTTAACAGGCCAACATGTTTTCACATATGTATTGTATTCGTTTGTAAGACTATTCTTTGGACACTTGTAATGCATGTTGCTTTAACTTGTACTCAGATAGTTGAACTATTTTGGTTGTTTTAGTGCATATGTTATTATAAATGTGTTGTATCAGTTGTTATCGTTGTCTCACTCGTGTGGACTACTCGTTAGACACTTGACAGATGCATTCTTGTAATGTTGTTATAACGACTGTCGCACTTGTGTGGAATAGTTCTCTAGGTGTTGTACGTGTTATTTGTTCACTTCATGTTTGTGACTGCTACATCCATGTGGACTACTCCGTCAGAAGTTGCACAAATCCTGTTGTGTTGTGTGTCTCTAACTGAGTTGGGACTATTCCCTTTCGACCTGAGACTCAATCTCACCCTCTCCCTCTAAAGTGAAAGAACTTAGAAACAAGTTACACTAAGCACTCACCAGGCACACGAACCTAGATGTTTCAATACTAAGCATACCACTCTCATGTGTTGACAAGTAAGAGCTAAGGCATGTCTTTAAGATAATGGCAATTGGGCCATCATACCGGATGGGACTCCTACACCAAACAATGTGAGGTCTAGTTGGGACATCATACCGAGGAGATCCCCTGAATGTTGGTGGGTCCAGCAGCGTCAATAGAACCCTACAATAAATTACTCAAGGTGGTTCAAACATTTTTCACCTGTGAAGGCATATTTGGGAGGGTTTATTTGTACGACTTCAGACTGTTGATGCACTTCACAAGTAAAAAGCCTTTAAATTTACCTTTTTACTTGTTTAGGAGCATTGGTAAGATGGCATATAAGGTTCAAGCTAAAAAGAGTCAAGTGGAGCCTAGTCTCTTTCATTTCTCCTTGATCAAATTGTTAGTGGTGGAAGAGCTAAGGAAGAAAAAACAGCCATTGCAAGCATTTTTGGATTCATCCAAGTTGACAGTTGAACTTTCAGATAGTCCCTAGAGCAAAAAAGATACGCCCTCATCAGTGGAAAAGGATGCTCAACCAACAGTAGAAAGCTCATTCAAAAAGCCACATACTTCAGTTGACCACTCTGACAGGAAAAAAGGCAAAAAGCTTCATTTCTCTCCTGAGGTGATGGTGGTTTCCAAGAAACCACACACGAGAGCTACTGCAAAAATATTGCCCATTGAGAAAATACCTGAACAACCTACTGAAGCTCAAGACACCATATCAAAGAATATTGATTTAGATGACAAAGATAAAGAGATTATGGAACTATAGGAGCAGTTGAACAAGGCCCATTTAGTTATTACTCAACTTCAACATGGTAATAGGGATTTGAAGAATAATATTTCGGAAAAGACATCCAAAGCTGTTGAAGAAAAACTATTAATTAAGACAACTCCACTTACCACCATATCTAAACGTAAAAGGAAGGCAGAAACAAAGGACATCCGGGTGCTAGAGACATCACAATCAAGGATACCTATAACCAGATCTTCAGCCAGGAAATTGGAGCTACATAAAGAAACGACGATGAAACAAAAGTCAATGTAAGAGAAGAAAAATAATGATTTGGATGAGGGACAACAAAATTTCAATAGGTTAAGGAAACAATTGAATAAAGATCAAGATGAAATCATTGGGCTTAGGGAACAAGATGAAAGGGCTAAACAAAAGATACATGATCACCTGAATAACTCTGGGTTAGCACTGTTTAAAGTTATGGATATGTTGAGGAGAACTTTTCCCCTACAAAGACAACTCAAGAACATTTGCAGGCAACATCTCACCTTGAAAAAAGAGTTGAAGGCTACAAAATAATAATTACAAGGGGTGTTGTAGGAAAAACAAAAGGAAAGAAGAGGAATGTTAGACATGTTTGTTTAGGCAACTAAGGTTTGATTTTGACAGGTGATGATTTTCAATAATGGAAGTTTAGAGTTTGAACAAATGTCTTCTAATAGGTATTTGATGTTTTAGAGGTTGTCTTCCACCTATCTAATACATTCAGAAATCCAGGAGATGGTCAAAAGTATGAGAATGGTGAATTCGATGTGTTTTTGTAGCGCTTTTTCTGAAGGAGGAAGTAACGCAGCAAATTTGTTGTGCTTCTACAGAGTCAGTAATTTAACTTTTCAACCCGACTCCAGACCTCTTGAAATCCATTCATATGGTTATGATAACTGTCTTGAAGTGTTTTGGAGATTCAAATATTCATCCTTATGCAGGCATTCAATTTATTTTGTTAAATATTCCTCTAGTCAATCTTGAAATATGGCAACAAGAATATTCCAATTTAATTTGTCCTTGAATTAAATTGTGAATTAAAATAGAATTTAGTCTTAACAGCTACTTGGAAATAACTAATTAATTTATTTTAAATTAATTAGTTGGAGAAATTCAAGTTAGAAGTCTTTCTGAAGTCATGCAAGAGTTATCCCTTAAATTAAGGAGATAAGATTGAGTTATATTTGAGTTGTAATTAGTTAGCAATCAGTTGATGCATTAATGCACTCAACTAGTGCTACTCCAATTAAATGAAGATTCCCTCATCAGAAACTCATGCATGTCTATTCTGAGAAAGACCTAGATGAGATAAATGTTCAAGGACAGTGTACTATTAGTTGCATGTGTTTTCTCATGGAGAAAACTCATGCATGCAGTCAAGGATTTATCCTTGAGGATTGCGCAGTTTTGGAGGATTGGTTTTCCACTTGGTAAAGGCAAATCATCCACAAGGAACAGCGGAAGGAAATAGGAGCTTGGAGGGTAGAGAGGAAGGCTGGAGAGAAGCCAAGATTGCCTGTGAGCATTTGTGAGGATTCTACTGAGAGCTGGCTAGCTATGAGAGCTAAGGCTTTGTATAATTCCTATGTATTTCCACCATGTATGATAATACAATAGTATGGGGTTTTTATCTGAGGATTTCCCCAAAGTATTTTCATGTGTTTGATTCTTCTTCTTCTAGTTATATTGTTCAACTCGATCTTTAAGCTTCCACAAATTGATAGTAGAAGTAGGTTATAGTATTCTGCTTTGATTTATATTGCATTATCGGGTTAACCTATCACAGATTTTCGACAGTCAAAATAGTTTCCTAATTTGTAGAAGGTGGTTCTTTATTCGCTGCTACAAGTAGAAACCTAAGTCTTTTTGGGGAATTTGGTTCTTAAAGAGAGGAACTAATATTTTTTATGTATATATGATATAATTTTGATTAAGAAAAGGGTTGGTTAATGTGTGATAGAGAAAATACATAGTGCATTGTACAGTTCCATTTGAAAATTTCAATGAATGATGAAGGTCGAAGTCTACTTGTTCGGGGATTCGCTAATCATTATTGGTGATGTTTATCTCTTGTCTTTGTTATTTCATATCTTATATTATGGTCATGTTTAAATGTTATGTATTCAGTGTTTAGTTAAACAAATTCATTTCAGAATTCACTTTCAGGTGCTCTGTTATAAGTAACTAAACATTTCAGTGTTTTTTCTCCACCATAATATCTAAAATTCATCTTTAGCTAGATCTTTTAGATATTATGAATTTCATTATTCCTCTACTCACCTATTTACAAAAAAAAATTGACAAAGACACCATAAAGGATTGCCTACCTTTCCCGTGTCTAAGGGTTCTTCATTTTCCCATCATACAACTGAAAATCATTAGCTTAATTTGACTCCATGCCCAATGGATTTTCCCTCTCCCCTCCCATAAAATTACTAAAATTATTCTACCTTGATCTATATACCTAGCCTAAGATCCAAAAAATTTCACAAGAGAGAGCCCTCTCTAGGTTTGGAAGGGCTAGCTTCTAGCCCTAAATATTAGCTTGTGGTTACCTTTGGGTTCCTCTCCTCAACCTGGAGGAATTACGGAGTGCTAACACAACTCATGCTTCGGAACAGAGCAATCGAGCAAGTTAAAGTGCAGTGGAAGCACTTTGGACCCAATGAAGCTACATGGGAGATGGTTGACCAGATGTGGGCTATGTATCCTTCATTGTTTACCGGTGGAGGCAAAGCAGTTTTGGTATATGTACATATTCATGTATGGTTGTTATTTCAAATACCGCAACGAGTTGTGTTATAAAGCTCCAATAAGTGGTATGGTTGTTGTGTTGTCATGTTTGTCATGATGGTTTCTCTTTTGAGCAAGGTTTTCATTGTAAATACTACAACAAATTGGGTTATAAATCTCCATGGGTAGTATGTTATGATTTTCAATGGTTTTGCTGGTTGTAAGTGTCATAAAACACCAAGGATGGTGTTCCCCCAAGGGAGAGGAGTATTTAACAACCTCAAGTCAAAAGTTCATGTAATAAAAGTTAACAAAGGAAAAATAATACCAAGGTTAAGGGACACTTATTCCAAGCTGAATGTTGGGAAAAATATCCTAGTGGGCATCACTTGTTGTGTTTATGGCTAAGTGGAAATTGGAAAAGTATTTGAAAAGACAAAAAGGTATTTTTGGAATTTTATTTATGAAAATAAAGGAAATTAGGAGAAACGGAAGGTGAAAGGTCACAGGTTGCATGTGAGGAGGAAATTCAAGGAAAATTAAGAAAAAATAGGCATCAATAATAAAAAAGACATCAGTTTATCAGTTTGTATCTTTTTATCAGTTCAATTTTAGATTTAGTCTTGGAGAGGAGAAGAGAAACAAGAAGAGAAGGAGATCAAGATAACAAAGAAATGACAAGGAAAGAAAAGAAAGAACAAGTAAAGCAAAGGAAAGACAAGGAAAGAAAGGACCAAGCAAGGAAAGGTTGGATCAAGCAGCTTCAGCAGGAATACTTGCAAGTAACAGATTGCATGTATGGTTTCCTAGTTGGTTTTGGCATGCATGGCATATACATGTGTGTATTTTGGTTTCTTTGTTGTTGATGCCATGGATTTTGTTGAGCTTTTAACATTGGTTTCAACCTTGCCTTGCCAATTTTGGATAACCATGGTGTGAGGGGATTCTTTCTCGATTGAGCTATGGATCGCCGAAAGGTTTTGGATCCGGGTGAGTTGGTTTCAAGAAAATCCCAAGGGTTACGGTTGGAGATGATTTTCTTCGGGAAGCCCTCAACAGGTGGGTGGAGACAGGAAATTTCCTCAAGATATGGTGAAAGAATTCTCAGGAATCCAAGCTCGATTTGGTTTTATGATCTCTAGACTGATTTAGGTGAGATCACGGTATGGTGAGGGCGGAGGTGGTTTAACCTCTGGATTCCCTTGGTTTTTTATGGATGGTTTTATCCCATGGGATCCCACATTCATGCTTGTAATATGGCATGGGGGTGATTGGTTGAAAGAAATATTTGGTTTAGCCCAATCTATGGTCGGGTGGTACGTGGAAGTCCTCGACTTGGTTGCCTTTTACATCTGGTTAATAATAGCTAAGTTTCTCTTGCTTTCGATGAGTAAATGTACTTGTTATTATGTGGCTTTAATGGTTGTTCTCTCATTGTTATTTATTTGGTTATATGTTGGTTATAAGCATGGTCAATTGACAGATCTAAGTATGGTTCTTAACACATTTCTAGTAATGAATGCATGGATAATGAATGTAATACCTAATTGGTGTCATGACAACTATTATGAGAAGACAGTGTTCCTTCTTGTTTATCCTCAGATAAGTTTTCAGATCATTATGTTCATATTTGCATTCATGACCTATAGGTTGCATGTTCACCATGTGTTTGACAGAATGTCAGTCCCGGTTGGGAGGGATCAGGTCAAGTTCTGGTTGGGAGAGGTCAGTTCAAGTATTAGTTCAAGTTTTGGTTCATAATCTTTGTTTCTATGTCACTTGTCATGTTTGGAAGTTTCATTGATTTCTGGGTAGAGCCATGAGCCCTAGCCTTGAAAAAGTGGCTCAGAATTCGGGGTCACTGGCATATAACTGACTGGAAAATCCATAGTCACATGGAGGCAGGATTATCAGTGTGACTGGAGGGCTACAATCACTTTCATGCCTTGGAAAGGGAGTGACTAGGGATCTAGGTCAATGAAAAAGAGGGTCATCTCAGGGGTTGGACACCTAGAGGGGTTGAGTTGCTCCTGGAGGTCCTGTAACACCTGAGGGAAGTCAGTAAGGTCTTAAGTTGTCAACTCCATTTCCTTAAGGTCACATAGGAGCTTGAGTCTTGTCATAGTGACCCTCAACTCATGTTTACCCCGGGAAATCTGGTGAAAATGGGTAAATGTGGGATGTGGCAAGCTACAGTAGTTTCCATTATTCAACTTCATTTAAGCTCCCAATTTTTGCATGGAGATTCCATGCCTCAATAATCAATGTAAACAATAAAGCTAACATGAACATGCATATGGAATATTTTGTGAAATGTGTATTAGACAAACAGAACATAAAAGGAGTGAGAAACAATTAATGTTGATAAGGGAGACATGTAAGTATAACTACTAAAAGAAAAGTAATGAAATTGTGAAATGAGATAAACAAATCTAATTACTATGTAGTAGAATAACAACTAAACAATGAAATGGAACATAACTCCAACTACTATGAAAACAACTAAATTATGAAAGTAAATGTGATATATTGTGAAATGAATATGATAATTATGTCATAAACAACATGATTGAGATTAACTATGAGAACAAGGGTAATAGGGAGAGGTCTACACTTTTTTTATTATGAGAGTGATGGTGGAAGGTAGCCAAGGCATAAGAGGTGTGGATTTGATGATCTCAAAATCCAAACTAGCTATGTTCCCACAAAATAAAGTTTCGAGAAGGACAAGAAGTGTTAGAAAATTATAAATTACATAGCAATGGAACACGTAAAATATTGTAGAAACACAAACATAGAAAACGCATAAAACAAGAGAGACACAAATATACGCAGCTCACCCATTTTGGGCTACGTCCACGAAGAAACAACCAGTCCTTCCTATTATATTATCCATCAAAATGAAGAGATAAAGCATAGAGCAAATTTGTTGTAATTTCCTCTTCACTCTCACACAGTCTCCTCTCTCTTTCTCGCTCAGAATACACATATACAGTCATAATACAATTCCCTCATATAAATCGAGGGGTTTTCCTTCTAGGGCAAAAAACCCTAAATTAAACATAAATTCTACTATCATATCATCTTCTTGATGAACGAACCAGGTTGACTACGAAATTACAATATCATACAAGGCAATTTTACATCTATTTTTAGCTTCGGGGGCGTGGCCCCCGAACCCCTGCCACGGGGATGCTCATAAAATTGTCGTCGCCTCCCCGATAGCGATTAAATGACCGGTTTTTCCACCCTGTTAGGAACTAGGGTCCAACGCAATGATACCTCTAAATAAAGAAGATAATCAGGCTCCACACCCAACAAGAAGTGATTAAATGAAATGGAGAGAAGGAAAGAGAAGGATGCAATACAAAAAATGTTAAGGCTAAACTAACAAAGGCAAGATGTCACAATGATATAATGAACTAACAAAGGAAAGAGACATTAGGAACTAACAATTGAGGTAACATTAACAAAGACATGATGAAACATTTTTAGCATGGCATTGATGATAACACAAAGGTGACAACACTAGTGAGACATTAATGAAGGCATGAGGTGATATATGTTAGCATGATGTCAATGTGATCAAGGCACCATATAATAGCACAAAGCCAATTCAAGCACAAATCACTAGTGAAAGTGTGGGAGGGGACATATATCAATAAGGAGGCATCAAGGGTAGGGAGGTGATGATGTTTGTTGAAGAAAGGGAAAGAGGTGACCCATGATGATACTGGCATTGAACTAGCAAAGGATATAGGTGACATGTGGGAGAAATTAGGAAATATGATAGATCTTATCATCATAGGTGACATTATGCTACCACTAAAGGGAACATCTTGAGGATGAGACCAAGAGGAGTGATGCTTGGTCCCAACTAGGAAAACATCATCTTTAATAGTGTTGTGCTCTATATAACAACCTACAAGGAAACTATTACCAACTAAACAACTATTAAGAGAGGTGAACAAGAGGAGAGCAAAGGAAACAAGGAAGAGGGGTGCTATTTTCTTTGGGAATGTAAGGGATAATGACAGGGAGAGAAGGAAGGGAATCAAAGATGTAAGAAGCTAGGTGAGGAGAAAGAGAAGTATGAAAAGGTAACAAAGGGGAAGAGGAAAGCAAGGAGAGGAGGTGTTTCCTAGAAAAATTGAAATATGTGTAAAGGAGAAGGGGAGAGGAGGAAATGACCCAAAGCGAGCCATAAGATGGCTTGGGGTGCACTAGTGCCACTATGAAAAGGAAGATGAGCTTGTCATCTTAAAGAGTGAAGGAATAGAGAGAAGTGGAGAAAATGCCTTGAGTGAAGGAAAAGGATCGAGGGAAGACTTGATCAAGTGAGGAAGATATGAGAAAGAGAAGAAAACATGTGGAGGAAGAGCATCCAACATCTGAAACATCTAAGGGAGAGGGTCACCAAGTGACCAAGGGATAAAAGTAAGGGAATGAGGCATTGATGCAATATTGACAACTGACCCCTTGACATAGTTGAACTGAACTAACGAGCATCAAGCCTCCAAGTTTGAGGGGTTATTTTAATAAAACCTATGGTATAGGAAGGAGTCTTGATGGGACCAAGAGGTATATTCCTTTGGTTACCAAGTTGAAGAAAGTACTCCAAAAGCCTATGGTAGGGACTCACATTTGGTTTGAGGAGGGAAAGTGTCAAATTAAGAAGGGACTTATTGTTTCAAAGAAGTACATCATTTATACAACTTGTTTTTTTGGGAAAGTTTCATGTTGAGAGGTAAAACTTGGATAGAATCGATGGATCACAAACCTTGTAAATTGAAGAACACCACATTTATTTGAATTATGAGTGTCTCCCTTATGATACTTAAACCACTTGTCTAAGCTAGGGTAAGTGTCAAGATCTAAATATTTGAGATGAGTCTTATGAGCACTTGTTTGAGGAAGGGAGGCACCATGTTTCTTACACCATTTTGGTGGAGACGTGTAAAATTGAATGGAAGGAGAGGTTGGAGGTCTATTTTGTGTAATTTGCTGAGGATTTATTGTTAAAGTAATGCATGTAAGGCATGAATTTGTCACATTTTATACACAAGGTAAGAAGTTTTGTGTTCACTAGGTTGGGAAGGGAAGAGAGAGGTGTTGAGTCAGGAGAAAGTGGTAAATATCCTTCATGGTTAACTTGGTTTAAGTAGTAATTAGATAAATGGTTCCCTACATTATAATTTTAGGTAAGAATTGTTGTATGAATATTTGGATAACCACAAAGAATTATATTTATTATACTCATTCAAGAAATATGAGATAGTTAAATATGTTTTTAGGGTAGCATTGGTTAATTCCATGATGCATGGAATTAGAGAACAACGCTAGAGGAGGTGAGAGAGGGTTTCATAGTCTTAGGAACAAGAATGTAAAAGGGAGAGAGAGGAGAGGAGATACCTTTCATTCAAGATAGGGAAGGGTCGAGAATAAATTTTAGTGGAGTTTCCATTTAGTTTTATTGTAAAACATGCAAGAAACCCCATGGGAGAGAAAGAAGAAGAAAAGACAAGAGAAAAATCTTTAGATTGTTTAGGTTTTTAATCTTAGTTATTTAGGGTTGTAGCTTAATTAGAATACTTAAATTAAGGTCTTTAACAAACAATTAACAACAAATCAATGAATATAATGCAAGCTAGCCTATAGTTAGTTTGCAATATCACTTGGTGAAGTATTAAAACACAACACTTTAAACTAAAGTGAAGAGAAAAAAGAAATAACTCACCTAGAGGAATGTTGATGTAGGTAGTAAATTTTCTTATGTTGAAGATAAGAGTTGTGATAGGCCTTTAAGAGAGTTTTTCACCTCTTAAATGTTCCTCCACATGTAGCCCCATCTCCCTTGCAAAAGCGTGACTTACAATACAAAGTAATAAAAATACTAGTTTTTCCACATGCAATATTATAATAATATACACTAAATGGAGACCTAAGTGACGTTAGAAGGGTTTAATATCTCCCTTGTCCTTGTTACATTAGAACCTATTTTGAGGTTGTAGGGGGGAATTCATCCAAGGTATGAGAGGGTTAAGCCCTTTTGAGATGTTCTAGAAAAAGATAACAACCTTGTAGGGTAGGAGCCAAACTATTAAAAAAATATCCTTGTTGAGGAACTAAAGGAGACACATGATCCAGGTGGATATCGATGCCCACCCACCTCGTCTGGTAACTAAATGGTTCATTATCTTCTTAGCAATGGCATTTTGGGTCCCAAACTTCTCAACAAAACAATACCAAAAGGTAATCCCTTAGACTAAAAAAGTTTGTTCTCTCCATGGTTCGATCAGAAGGTGAAAGGAAGGTCATTGTGGACACCATAACCTCTCTAAACAACGTAAGTAGGTGGACAATAGTGTAGAGACATATAGAGATATCTTTGCTCCACCTATGACGATGCCTCTGCACTACCATGTCAAACATTCAATTGACTTGATACCTAGGGCTCCTTTACAATAGTGGACCAATATATATATGCCCTCTCTTGGAGAATGAGGAAAAAAATGTTAGATTCAAGATCTCATCCAAAAGCGATGCATTCAACTGAGCTCCTATGTTATGAACATGAATATGAAATAATACAAATAAATAATAATAATAATAATTAATAATTATGGAAGGGCATGTATCAAAAAGACATGACTCCTTACAAAAGGGAAATATTGCCTAATATTCATGATGGGCCCATCGGCGTATTCAATCCTATCACTTTTGTATATTCAAAAATTTATATATAAATATTGTTTATGCTCTGATGGATATTCTCATATTCTAAATATTCTAAATATTTATGTGATAACAAAACTTTGTTCATATCATTTGGTATCAAAGCGAGTCTCTTTCCAACCTTTGGCCATATAAGATTTTTAGCCATTGAATATTTTTTTTTGAAGTTTCTCTCTATTCTCCAAGTTTGTGAAAAAAAACATTCATATATATAAAAAGGTTGTGAATTATTATTAAAATGTGCATGTGTAATTAAAAATGGAATTTTTTCAAGTATATGTAAAACTACACATAATAAAAGGGAGAGTAAATAAGATAATTGTGTTTCCTCATTAATTACTATTGTTGGTTTATAAGCTCGTGGCTTTAGCAACCCATGGTATTTTCAAGGTAAATAAAAACAAAAGCAATACAAACATATATTTACATGAATGGTAAGAATTACTTATCTTTTTACATAGACGAAATTAACCAAGGAGTTAAAGGTGCAAAAGTGGACATATATTTATATTATATCCCCAAAAAAGTGAAGGCTGTTGAAAAAGGCAACAAGAAATGCTAAAAATAGAAGTGCTAAAAATACCACTGCTAAAAATAGTAGTTTGAGTACCAGTGTTGGATTGGGCAATAGGGAATGAAAAATGGAAGTGCTAAAAATAGCATTCTGTTTTTAGCAGTTCAGGATGGATTCCTATTTTAGTCAATCCCTGGACTAAAAATAGGAAGTAAAATTCGAATTTGATATTAACAGCAGTTTGTAAATTAATTAATTAATTCATCTTGAGTTAATTAGTTAAGGAAAATCAAACTTGAAGTCTATGTGAGGACATGCAACAGTTTATCTATTAATTAAGGAATTTATCCATTAGTTTAAAGAGATAAGGTGAGTTGCAATATTGAGTTGTAATTAGTTGGCTCAGTTAACTGAGTCAAGTCCAGTTAGATTAATTTAACAGTTTGTTAAATAATGAGAGTTTCAGTTAGTTAATGCTTGCATGCATGTAACTACTGTATTTCAGATAACTGAGTATTCACTCATGGATAACTCATGCATGTCAGTTCAGACAGAGACCCAGTTGAGATTAGAGAAGGGACAGTGTACTATCAGTTGGATGAATATTTTTCCTATATAGGAAGCTCATCCATGATGAGGATTTATATCCTTCAGGACTGCGTAGTTGAATCAGAGGTTAGTGAGTGTGTGAAGAGGCCAATTCATGCAAGTGGTTGCACTAGACCCCAATCAAAATTGCGCAAAGAAATAGGAGGCTTGGAGGGTAGACCAGAGGTTAGATAGAGGCCTTTGACTGTCTATGAGCAACAGAGGTATTGCAGAGAGAGCAAAATAGCTTTTGAGTTGATTCTTTTTGTAATACTAGCTATATTTCCACTTGTATGATAATATAGAGTTGGGGTTTTAGGCTGAGGCTTTCCCCGAGTTATATCTTATGTGTTATGTGTGATTGATTCCTTCTTATCAGTTATATGTGTTCTTATTGATGTTGCTCATGTTCGGATAAGTGTCTGCTAAATTGTTTGTAGAAGTAGATAAAGTGTTTTGCTTTAGTACATTGCATTACCAGGTGATCTACAGGTGGGAATTTCTACATGGTACCGGAGCACAGGTGATCAAGGAAGAACAATATACAAGAAAGGAGAAGTTGAAGTTTGTGATTCCTGAATATAGAAATCGAGTTCTTATCACATCTCTATTTCACCTATGGCATTCTATGGTCTGAGACTCGAATATGCCCTTGATGGCAGTTCGAATTATATAGCCTGGAAGGATCACATGGAAGCAATACTAGAGGATAACGGTCTAAAGGACTTCATTGATCAAGAAGTCCTCAAGTCGATTGGTGTTGTTGAGTTGGTTGAATGGAAGAAATGTGTGGCTAGAGCAAGGAGAATCCTTTTGGAGGGAGTTCAAGATCACATAGTCTCGAGTCTCCATGGGAAGGAGACATCGTTTTCAATGTGGAAAACATTGAAAGATCTATATCAGAATAGCAGTGATCAGAGGAAGCTCGCACTGAAGGAAAAACTTCGAAAGATCAAGTGTGAAAAGGGCGACATGATCTCTATGTATTTGAACAAGCTCACCACATGCAGGGATGAGCTTGGAAGTGTAGGGATCATGACAGTTGATGATGACATGGTGAGTCTTGCACTCCTCGATCTTCCTAAGAGCTGGCATAGCTACCAGGGTTCGGTTAATGGAAGAGAGAAACTGCCAGATTGGGAACGACTTTGGTCGGATTTGATGTGGGAGGAGATAAGAAGAAGCACCAGAGATGGTTCTTCATCCATGGAGGATGAAGAAAATTGTGCCTTAGTGAGTAAGGCGAAGAAGGGGAAGGAGAAGGTTTCTCTTTCTGAATCCAGTTCTTCCCATGGTGGGAAGAAGTTTGACAAATCGAAAGTGTGATGCTTTTGTTTTCATGAGGTGGGCCATTTTGCTACAAATTGTCCACAAAGGAAATCCAAGAAGGGATCTGGGGAAGGATCTGAAGGTGAGGCACTTGCTTCACAGTTCGAGTTGGATTTCACACTCTTCACATGCATGGTTTCATCCATGGTGGGAAGTGGTTGGTTTCTTGACAGTGGAGCTTCTTTCCACATGACCGGCGACAAGAGTTTGTTCTGTACTTTGGAGGAGAAAGATCTCCAGATACTCATAGTGATGGGTAATGATGAAAAGTATACTGTCTCAGGTGTAGGCATGGTTATTTTTCAGAGGGAGCATGGAGCTCAACTTACCTTGACCGATGTCAAGTATGTACCAAGACTGAAGAGAAACTTGGTGTCAATCGCGATGCTAGAAGACAGAGGCTATGATGTAGTCTTCAGTAAGGGAAAGGCTTTCCTTAGACACATCATCACTAGACAGGTGAAGCAGATCGGTTCACAAGTCAAGAACCTGTATGCTCTTGAGGTTCAAGATGCATGCAAAGCCTTGAGAAGCAAGGCAACTGATGGAGACTTGGTGGTTGAGAGGGAGAGTATATTACCTCTCAACATGCAATGCCAGAAGAAGTCTTAAACAATTGTGGAGGAGCCATGATTGGTGCAGCAGCTTCAGGAGGTTGTGGAGCAGCCACAATAGGGGAAGTTGAGTGGAGATCGAGTAGAGACATCTACTCATGCAAAGACCTCCAGTAGGGGGAAACTTCGAGTTAGGTGGGCAGAGGGATCACATGCAGCCATACCTCCAGGTAGGAGGTGGGGCGATGTGGAGTGATTGTACTAAGGAGGAGGGGCAAGATCCTTGAGGTACCCAACCTCTTTGATTCGACTTTGCTACAGGAGCCCCGATGAGGAATAGCATGACTGACTGATTGGGTAAAGACAGATGCAGATGGAGTGGCAGAGAGAGCTACAATGCAGGAATCCCAAGACAACGCAGAGCTAGCAGGCTACAGCAATGCAAGAGGCACAAGTGTGTTGTACCAGTGCAAGATGGCACAGAGAGGTGTGCAACAGTGCGAGATGCATGGAGATGTTGCAATAGCGCAGAGTTTAGAGAGGGAGCACATGTCAGCAGCAGGTAGAGCTTCAGCATCAGAGTATGTTTCTAGCCCAACAGAGAGGTCAGTTTGGGATTTTTTTTGTTCCGAGAGTTGTTGGAGCAACCACACTTGGTAGAAGTGTTGCATGCAGAACATTCCGAAGGTACAAGATCGGGTTCGAGAGGAAGCCTTTCTTGTTGAGAGGGAGTGTTGAAAATGGAAATAAGAAGTGCTAAAAATAGCAGTTTAAGTACCAGTGCTGGATTGGGCAACAGGGAATGAAAAATGGAAGTGCTAAAATAGCATTATATTTTTAGCAGTTCAGGATGGATTCCTATTTTAGTCAGTCCCTGGCCTAAAAATAGGAAGTAAAATTCGAATTTTATATTAACAACAGTTTGTAAACTAATTAATTAATTCATCTTGAGTTAATTAGTTAAGGAAAATCAAACTTGAAGTCTATGTGAGGACATGCAACAGTTTATCTATTAATTGAGGAATTTATCCATCAGTTAAAGAAATAAGGATGAGTTGTAATTAGTTGGCTCAGTTAAATGAGTCAAGTCTAGTTAGATTAATTTAACAATTTGTTAAATTAATGATAGTTCAATTAGTTAATGCTTACATGCATGTAACTACTATATTTCAGATAACTGAGTATTCACTCATGGACAACTCATGCATGTCAATTCAAACAGAGACCCAGTTGAGATCAGAGAAGGGACAGTGTACTATCAGTTGGATGAATATTTTTCCTATAAAGGAAGCTCATCCATGATGAGGATTTATCTCCTTCAGGACTGCGTAGTTGGATCAGAGGTTAGTAGGTGTGAAGAGGCCAATTCACACAATGGTTGCACTGGACCCCAATCAAAATGTCCGCAAGAAATGGAGGCTTGGAGGGAAACCAGAAGGTTAGATAGGCCTTGCTTCTATGAGCACAGAGGTATTGCAGAGAGAGCGGATATCTTTTGAGCTAATTCTTTTGTATACTAGCTATATTTCCATTGTATGATAATAAAGAGTTTGGGTTTTAGGCTGAGGCTTCCCCGGTTAATCTGTGTTATGTGTGATTGATTCCTTCTTTCAGTTATATGTGTTCTTATTGATGTTGCTCATGTTCAATTAAGCTTCCGCTAAATTGTTTGTAGAAGTAGATCAAGTGTTTTGCTTTAGTACATTGCATTACCAGGTGATTTACAAGTGGGAATTTCTACAAATTGTATATAAAAAGGAAATTTTCGAAGTTATAAAAAAGGTATTAAAAGTTATATATATGTATCTTGAAGTTATGCTTTATAAAATGTAGTAAGCAATTATCAAATTACATTTTGAAGATATAGTGAATAAGTGAGTTTTTCACGCCTTGTAGATTCCCTTATTTTAGAGAATACATAAGGTAAGAAGTGAGGGTAAAATATTTATGGTTGCCACCACTGTTACATGTGAAGTGAATTATCTAAGAAGGGGTGTGCACAGGGTTCCTACATAAATGTTCCCATGATTGATAATTCATTTCCAATCCAAGTGTTTTCCTTAAGGGAATCGAAGGACTCTACTGTGAGAGTTGTGTCAAGCATTCAAGGAACTTGACACTAAAAAAGGGAGATGTTAAGTTTAAATTAAAAATCATATTGAAGAAGCAAGTATTTCACACTTTGTACATTCATTCAGAAAGAATACATAAGCTTCATAACCAGAGCATTATTTGGCGTAAATTATTGAGAGTAAGCAAAATGTAGTTTATTACTAAGTAAACTAGTAATGGAAGATTTCCTAAAACTTTTAGCAAATATGTTTTTTCACTTTTTAAAATCAAAGGAACAATTGCAGGAAGGGATGTTACTATCTGTATTGCTCCTACTCAAGATGACAATTATGTTAGTGCTGAATGTGCTAACGAATGAGTGGTTCCAAAGTCGAATATAATTGAAACAATAGACAAGGATAAAAAAAATATGGCATAGGAAATTTACAATTGAGTATTGGGGACTATACTTTTGTCTCACAATTCATCGTTAAATATTTATTTTATGATGATAGTGACATTATTATGGGATCATCTTGGATGGAATCACTAGGGTCCTTTATCTTAAATACGAAGAATATTTTTTTTCTGTTTCCCTATAAGAAGAAGATAATGACATTCTAAGACATTACAATAAAGTCATAATTGATAATTTCCTCATCATAATACTTTAGAGATATCTCAAATGTGATGCTTCAAGAAAATCAAAATTCAATATCAAGGATGCAGAAAGAATTTGACAAAGTTATATCAGATAAAAATGAAGAAATTTCTTGTTTAAAATTTTATCGTCAAAAATTACTTGTACAAGTCAAAAAGTCCAAGGCTACGAAACAATCATTAAAAAATAGAATAGGACAACTTATCTAGACATAAGCATCAAAGCCTTTAGGTAAAAGTGTCCTAGTTGAGGAGAAGGGAATAAATACAATTCTCATTAATCTTACGACTCAAAAGGATGTCAATCCAATTAAAGTAAATACATATTCAAATATTGTAGTATGAACAATAGAAATTTTGAGGGTACCTACTAATAAAAGCTTAATAATTAATGGTGCAACATCAATGCATTAAGAAAATAAAACTAAAGAAGCAAAGGAATGAAACACTACTAAGGTGCCTTGTCGACATCCTAATCACAATAACAAATACATTAATCAGTTAGGGTGCCATAATCAATCAAAAGGAAAACAATTAGCATGTCCTCTGAATAATAGTGATCCCAACATTATTGAGCCTTATGATGACAATTCATCTTGAGAAACCTATAAGTGCAACATTCAACATAGGATAAAATTAGGTTGGTCAAATCATGTTACAATTCAACAATTTTGCTTGGTTCTTAAAAGTTTGTATTGTCTATTATCATCAACCATGACAGCATCAAGATCCTGAAATATATATATATATATTATATATATATATATATATATATATATATATATATATATAATATATATATATATTATATATATATATATATATTATATATAATATATATATATAAACCTTTTCATCATATCTTTGAGGACAAAGCATTTCTAAAGGGGAAGGCAATGTTATAAACATGAATATGTAATGATGCAAATAATAATAATAATAATAGCAATTAATCATTATAAAAGGGCATGTCTCAAAAATACATGACTATTGACAAAAGGGCACTCCTGCCTAATATTTATAAAGGGTCCATCATTATATTCAATCATATCACTTTTGTATTCAAATATTTATATATAAATATTATTTATCATATGATGTATATTCTCATATTCTTGATATTCTAAATATTTGTGTGATAATGAACCTTTGTTTGGATCATCCTCACCTTGTGGAATTCCAATTATATTGGTGATCCAGACTTATGCATGAACGCAACAAAATACAGAAATACACATATACATAGAGATGAAGCATAAATAAAACTTCATTTCATTAATATCAAAAAACTGAAATATGCTTACATACAGAAATAGAAATAAACTAGCTTGGGCGATGGTAGCTTATCTCTGAGAAGAGATGTGGCAGCTACATGCCTCTGAACTTCGTTACAATGAGACTTGAAGGCCTATTTATTATTGAGAAACAATGGAAAACCATAAACATCCAAAAACCTAACCCTAGGAGATGAAATGCCAAAACTATGGGCCCCGTTTGGGTAAATTGGTACATCAACCTCACGGGGTTATAACTTTGGCATACGATCTTCGTTTGATGCGCACAATACCTTTTTAGAAATATATATCCGAGGACTACAACTTTTGATTGTAAACATTAATCAAATTCTTAGTTTTTTCCGTTTTCCATAAAAACATTGTTGACAACCTCAAACAGCGCCAAAAGTTCAGGACCCGAAAAACTGCCAAAAATAGTAAGTTGAGCTACAATTCAGGAAACTAAAAAGCTGAAAGAAACAATGGTGGTGGTCCAAGTGGAATGGCCACCTGGATCATTCCCCCCCCCTTAGGAAGCAATGGTCCCCATTGTGTTGAGTGCCTCCATGAGATGGGGAAACTTCTGTTGAACTTGGTCCCTAGTGAGCCACTTGCCTTGGAGCAGGAGTTGGCTAGCTTTAACAACCTGATACAAATGGATATTTTGTTGGCTAGAATTTTTATCTATGTGTCCATGGTTCGATCATTTGTGGCCTATTCCATGCAGTCTGGGTTTAACTCTATTGGTGTGAGTTGTTCTACAATGTCTAATGTGTCCAGTAATGGTGGAAAGAATGGTGGAAGGTTGTCCACATTGAACACTAGGTGCAGGCCAAGGAATGGTGGAACATTGAGATTGAAAGAATTATCCCCTATGTTAAGTTTAGGTATGTTCTATGCTAGAGCAATTTATTTTAATTTTCCAATATCTTTTCCAGATTAGTAATCACATCAGCATTAAAGTAAATTACAGATAGAACTTAAATATAAATCGCAGAAGACAAGCTAAGACAAGAGGACACAAGATGTGGTGCCAGCCAGGGACAAACCCCACAATGTGGGGAAACCCTTGATCAATTCTTCTTTTATGTTCTTCAAAGTTCAACAGAGAAAGTGAGAGAGATAGTACATTTACAATAGAAGTCCATACTTGACTTTTGATATCGCATGAGATCAATTGAAGACATATTGCTTCAACTGATTCTCTAAGGTGACTCCTTCACCTATCATAATGTTGCCTCTCGTTCATTTGTTGCACATTACCATGTGACACCTTGCTGTACTGTCACATGTGTTGAACCTGATGACTGAGCTGCTCTCATCTTCATGTTGCTCATCATGTTGCATCTTCCATGGTCTTATTCATCATCAAGCTGCCCATGCTCATGATCTCATTCATCATCATGCTGCCCATGCTCATGATCTCATTCATCATCACGTTGCCCATGCTCATATCATCACGAATCATTATGTTGCTCATGCTCTTGATCTCATTCATCATCATGTTGCCCATGCTCATATCATCGATGTCATCACAGTTGCATCATTGTTGCACCTTTGCTGAGATCGTGCTTGATGTACCTTTGAAGTTGTTACTGTTTTTTCATCCGTCTGAGATCATACCTTCATTCATGGCATCTGAGATCTGCTCCTTTGATCGAGATCTCAGAGAAGGGTTTACTATCAACAAGACTGCAACTTACTGTCCATTTGAAGTCTTGTCTATCTATGATTGAGCAGGAGAATGTCCGAGGCAAGTCTCCTTTGACTGCGTATAAAGGCTTATCTCCATGACTGCGTAGAAGGTGACTTCTTGACATCGTAGGAAGGTATCTCCATTACAACGTGTCCTATTACAGAGTGTAAATATCTTCTCTATTGATGTAAATATCATAGCCTGCGTATATATAGCTATTGCTACGTTGTATCATTTATTATGGACAGCGTATAGAGTCTTCTCCTTTAAAACATTTAGGGCTAGCTATAGTTTAGGGCTGCGTAAACCTTCACACCTTGGTAGCTACAGGTTTCTTATTAACAGCGGCCAGATCTCCTTGATATTATAATGACTGCGACATCTTCCATGTGTTACGACTGCGGCTTCTTCCATGTGTTATGACTGCGGCTCTTCATGAATGTCACTGCATGTAACGAGTCTCTCTTCCCTTCATATAAGTGAATTCCAGATCAGCATATGAGAACAGCATATAAGGTCTCCTCATGATCAGTATAAGTCTGCGATGGATTAGGGCATCATCTTGCAGCTAGGGATCCTTATAGGCCACTGTATTCTTTAATTCTCTCCTTCTCCAAAAACCCAAGACGTGGAGAGGAGATCACCTCAAGAATACATGTCCCAAATGACTTCAAGTCCTCGTCAATTTATACTAAAACGTGGATGATGAATAGACACGTCTATTGGGCTTCTGAATCTACTCAAGTTGTTGGTCGACTTGACAATTTGATTTATAACATAAATAAATGCATAACTTCATAAATACTTATCGGAATCGGATGATCTTTAGATCAATCCTACACCTCTCAATGGGAGGGATCCAATAAAAATATCGGCTACCATAAATAAGATGACCCACATGGATTTTGGCCCTAGTTGCTAATTTTAACACTCCCTCTCAACTAGGGAGAACTCCATCTGCTGATCCATATGTCTGATTGTATTGTCTCTGCCATCAGTGCCCTGCACTGCTCTGCTCAGCTCCGCTTAGCTCTGCTAGCTTTACTCAACTCTATTGGCTCTGCTCAGCTCTGTTGGCTCTACTCTGCTATGCTTAGCTTTGTTGGCTCTGCTCAGCTCTGCTAGCTCTGCTCAGCTCTGCTGGCTCTGCTGGCTCTGCTCTGCTCTTCTTTGCTCAACTTGGCTCTACCAAACCATGAAGAAGAAGAATTGATTGAGAACGTCTCATACCATTCTCCACTAACCCGAAGTCAGTCTCAGAGTGTGTACCGCTGGTCCCAGACCAGTCTCAACCGACCCGAAGTCAGCGTCATAGTATGTACCACTCTCACTGGTCCTAGACCAGTCCTACATTGACCCGAAGTCAGTCTCAGAGTATGTACCACTAGTCCCAGACTAGTCTCAACCGACCCGAAGTCACCGTCATAGTAGGTACAACTCCTACAACTGGTCCCAAACCAGTATCATTGATCCCAGATCAATGAAGGTCATCCTAGCATAGGGAGTATGGTAGATACAACGATGCATCCATCGGTACTATATGTCCCTATCCTCATTTCCCTTCTCATTGATCAGATGAGAGGTACTTCCCATGAGTCCCAGACTGCATGGGTAGGATGCCTCAACAGGAGAACTAATCAATCCTGTCCTCATATGAGAACTTATCATCCTACTACACAATCGCCATGGAGAGCACATCATCCAGGCCTCACAGGAGAGCTAATCATCCTGCTACATAATCATCATGGAGAACACATCATCTAGACCTCAGAGGAGAACTAATCATCCTGCTACATAGTCGTCATGGAGAACACATCATGCAGACCTCACAGGAGAACTAATCATCCTGCTACATAGTCGTCATGAAGAACACATCATCCAGACCTCACAGGAGAACTAATCATCCTGCTACATAGTTGTCATGGAGAACACATCATCTAGACCCCACAGGAGAACCAATCATCCTACTACATAGTCGTCATGGAGAACACATCATCCAGACCTTACAGGAGAACTAATCATCCTGCTACATAGTTGTCATAGAGAACACATCATCTAGACCTCACAGGAGAACTAATCATCCTGCTACATAGTGGTATCCAAATAGCTCACTAAAGAGCTTTCGTAACCAGATTGCCTCTCAAGTAGCCATGCTAGCAACAATATACTCTGCCTCGACGGTGCTCAAAGCCACCGACCTCTACTTCCTGCTCATCTAGGATATCGAACTAGATCCCAAGGAGAGCCAGCACTGAGAAGTGCTCTAGTGATCCTTCACATTGCCTGCCCAGCCAACATTCGAATAACCATGCAGTTTTCATATTTCCGGCAGTGTATCTCAATCCATGAGAGATTGTGCCCCGAAGATATCTCAAAAGATTCTTGGCACCAATCCAGTGAGGCTCAACCAAATATGAGCTCACCATGCTAACTGCAAAACATATGTCTGGAATCCAACTCCCTCTTACTTCTGCAAATGAGAGGGTCTGCACCTGTCAGAAATAGTTTGTCCGCATAAGGTGCCGATATGAGAGGTCTATCATCCACAACCTTCGAGTAATGGTTTGGATTGGTTTCACTCCTAGTGAATCTCAGCTTCATCAAACAGCTATCAATCCTCTCATACTACGCCCAAGGTGTTTTGCTTCAATCCATAGAGGGCTTTCTTCCACCTGTATACATGAGATTTCCGTTCATGAATCTCAAACTCCTCGGGTTGTTCCAAACCTGTGGACCTGTGGCATGAGGGGAATGGTCCCCTTATAAGATTTTCCTTCAGTACATCTGAGACATGTACCTTCATGGTCTTTTTGAATTCAGGCATCCCTGTCACCATCTGACTCACAGACCTCTGGTGTTGTGTCAATGGACATGGTTCCCAGTGGACTTCCTACAACTTGATACAACCATGAACTCAAAAGCATCTTTGAAAAATCTATTTTAAAGCACGTACCTTTCCATCAATGAGTGCTACCCTGTAACCTTTAACTTCCATTGCTGACATGGACACTAGGTTCTTCTTGCGATCAGGTACATAAGAGAGATTATGTGAATGAATCGAGTTACCCTCATTCAATTGAGGGGTAACATTCCCTGTACCCTTTCTGGGATAGGTGGTATCGGCTCCAAGTATAATCCCACGATTATCTATCCGATGAAGTGCCTGGGGTTCCTTGTTTTCTTTGAAGAGTCGACCATTTTTCCTTGATGAACTGTATTACCTGTCATTCCCTTGACCCTAGAATGATTTGTTTATCTTCATCAAGAGAAGTGTCTCTTCCATTCAGACACTCCTTCGCATAATGGCCGAACTTATTGTAACCAAGGCATCTGTCTTTCCTTCCACCCTTAGATCCGAACTTCCCAATGAAGTGATCTTTAGGTAGGCCATCAGAACCTTTCGTTGCGCCATTCTGATAATATTCTCTGCTTCAACTTCACCCAGGGTGAATTTGAAGAGGGATGAGGAACCCATTGATCCTTTTATCTTGTCCCAACTCTCTTTGGTGATTGCTCTTTCACTCTTGCTTGGGCATTGTCTTCACCTCAGCTCTGATACCATGTTAAGTTTAGGTATGTTCTATGCTAGAGCAATTTATTTTAATTTTCTAATATCTTTTCCAGATTAGTAATCACATCAGCATTAAAGTAAACTGCAAATAGAACTTAAATAGAAATCGCAGAAGACAAGCCAAGACAAGAGGACACAAGATGTGGTGCCAGCCAGGGACAAACCCCACAATGTGGGGAAACCCTTGATCAATTCTTCTTTTATGTTCTTCAAAGTTCAGCAGAGAAAGTGAGAGAGATAGTACATTTACAATAGAAGTCCGTACTTGAATTTTGATATCGCATGAGATCAGTTGAAGACATATTGCTTCAACTGATTCTCTAAGGTGACTCCTTCACCTATCATAATGTTGCCTCTCGTTCATTTGCTACACATTATCGTGTGACACCTTGTTGTACTGTCACATGTGTTGAACTTGATGACTGAGCTACTCTCATCTTCATGCTTCTCATCATGTTGCATCTTCCATGGTCTTATTCATCATCAAGCTACCCATGCTCATGATCTCATTCATCATCATGATGCCCATGCTCATATCATCATGCATCATTATGTTGCTCATGCTCATGATCTCATTCATCATCATGCTGCCCATGCTCATATCATCGATGTCATCATAGTTGCATCAATGTTGCACCTTTGCTGAGATCATGCTTGTTGTACCTTTGAAGTTGTTACTGCTTTTTCATCCATCCGAGATGACATCTGAGATCATACCTTCATTCATGGCATCCGAGATATGCTCCTTTGATCGAGATCTCAGAGAAGGGTTTATTGTCAACAAGACTGTAGCTTATTGTCCATTTGAAGTCTTGTCTATCTGTGATTGAGCAGGAGAATGTCCGAGGCAAGTCTCCTTTGACTGCGTATAAAGGCTTGTCTCCATGACTGCGTAGAAGGTGACTTCCTGACAGTGTAGGAAGGTATCTCCATTACAGTGTGTCCTATTGTAACGTGTAAATATCTTCTCTATTCATGTGTATATATATTGCCATAGCTGCATTGTATCTCCATTGCCTGTGTATATATATATATATAGATATATATATTGCCATCGCTGCGAATATATATATATATATATATTATATATCTATATATATATATATATATTATATATATATATATATATATATATATATATATATATATATATATATATATATATCTTGCTGTGTTGTATCATTTATTATGGACAGCGTATAGAGTCTTCTCCTCTACAATATTTAGGGTTGGTTGTAGTTTAGGGCTGTGTAAACCTTCACACCTTGGCAGCTACACGTTTCTTATTAACAGTGGCCAGATCTCCTTGATATTATAGTGACTGTGGCATCTTCCATGCGTTATGACTGCGGCTTCTTCCATGCATTATGACTGCGGATCTTCATGAATGTCACTACGTGTAAGGAGTCTCTCTTCCCTTCGTATAAGTGACTTCCAGATTAGCGTATGAGAATAGCGTATAAGGTCTCCTCATGTTTAGTATAAGTCTGCAATGGATTAGGGCATCATCTTGCAGCTAGGGCTCCTTCTAGGCTAGCATATTCTTTAGTTCTCTACTTCTTCAAAAGCCCAAGACGTGGAGAGGAGATCACCTCAAGAATACATGTCCCAAATGACTTCAAGTCCTCATCAATTTATACTAAAATGTGGATGATGAATAGACACGTCTATTGGGCTTCTGAGCCTACTCAAGTTGCTGGCTGACTTGACAATTTGAATTATAACATAAATAAATTCATAACTTCATAAATACTTATTGGAATCGGATGATCTTTAGATCAATTCTACACCTCTCGATGAGAGGGATCCAATAAAAATATCAGCTGCCATAAATAAGATGACCCACATGGAGTTTGGCCCTAGTTGCCAATTTTAACACCCTACAACCTTAGTGATGGTGTAAGGCCCATATAGGAGCGCGCGAAGCTTACAGTGGGTCCCAATGATGCGCTCCTTCTGCAAATATAAGCAAACTTTGTCGCCCACCTCGAACTTGTGTGGCACCCGATGTTGATCATGACGTTGCTTGCACTTAGCATTGGCTTTGTCCAATATGTCATGGACCTAGTAGCGGATGTGTTGAATGTGCTCACTGAAGTTGTTAGCCTTGTCAACTTCAAACTGGACGTGAGCCAAATCTACAAAAGTAGTTGCAAATGGTATGGCCACATCAATGGGACATAGTGGTTGGAATCCCAATCCCACCTGAAACGGGATGTGGCTAGTTGAGCTATGGAGAGATCCGATGTAGCTTTGTTGGACATAGGGGAGGCTTTCATCCCATGTTCCTGGATTCTTCAAGTTATACATGTGCATAATGTGTATGATCATCTTGTTGATGACCTCTAATTGGTCATCTGTTTGGGGGTGGAAAGTCATGGAATTAGTGAGCTAAGTATCCAACATCGACTAAAGACTTGACCAAAATGTACTTAGGAAACTGTTGTCTTGATCTAAGATAATGGACTGTGAGATCCCAAAGTGTACCCACACCCATTTAAATAAGAGCTTATCAGTGGCTTCTATTGTGATACTCTTCTTTCAGGCCGCTAGAATGACCATCTTAGAGAATTTGTTGACGACCACGAAAATGATTCGTTTCCATCCTCAGTGGAAGGGAGGTCCGACATGTAATCCATGGAGATGGATTCCAAAGGTTAACTAGGAGTAGGTGGAGGACTATATAGGCCTTGCTTCTAGATGGCCGGTTTGGCAATGGCACATGCAGTGCAGGATCTGATGTACTACTCCACATCTTATCAAAGGTTCTTTTAGAGTCAGTATTTGCATACTGCCATCAATGATCAAAATTCCTCTTTTACATCATATTAGTGTCCCATGTTGAAATTTTTATCATTCCACCTAGGTCATCATGTAAAAATTTACTCACCGATGGTAACCCAAGTTCAAACTCCAAAGCCCCTCTCAAAAAATCAATATTTGTTGGCCCACCTTCATGTGTCTTGTTGAGCATACATTCATTTTAAAGGCTCATGTCATCATGTAAAAATTTACTCACTGATGGTAACCCAAGTTCAAGCTCTAAAGCCCCTCTCAAGAAATCAATATCTGTTGGCCCACCTTCATGTGTCTTGCTGAGCATACATTCATTTTAAAGGCTCATGTCATCATGTCTTACGTCAGTCAAGTACACCTAAAATCTACATGTTCAAGGTCCCATTAGGTCACTAGGTTTCATTCCTCTCAGGTCCAATAAAACACCATTCACTGCATAAGGCCAACAAAAGTGTGAGAGTGAAATAAATAATATCCCTTTTTCATTCCAAGAGGATTTGCAAAAATGTAACTATGTTTGCGTGAGCTCTAATTTTCATTCCAAAGTATGGGTTTGGTTTCAGATTGTAATTTTATTTCAAAAAAAGAAATGTAATATTTTTATTTATTTATGTAATTTTATGTTCATTATATGTAATAAGTTACTATTCCTGAGTTGTTCACTCAAACTCTATTGCCAACATCATCCACCTGCAAAGGAAAAAGTCAGAAGTCAAAGAGCATTAGTGTGAAAAATTGAAGTGTGACATGAAACATTAGAAAATGGGTTTTCAAAGAATAAATCAAACCCATTCAAGTATAAAGGTCCTCAAAGCCATCAATTCAACATTCATTTGCACTCCTACACTCTCAAAGCATCCTCAGCAAAAGGGAATTTTCAGGTTTTAAATGAAATTGTGCAAAACGGGGGCAGAGGGTGCGTTTTGAACTGGTGTTGCACGTTTGCCTTAAAACGTTGCGCATTTCCTAAGGGTGTTGCGCGCCTATTAAGAGTGTTGCACGTTTGACCAGATTGCTGCATGTTTTCCAAAAAACGTCCAGAGTTTGCCCAAATTGCACTACATCATCTCCAAGCTTCAAAATGTGTCACCAACATGCTCTAGCAAACAAGTAGGTTAAAATCATATCACTCCTCTCCTCCACAGTTGAATTACATGGTTTTTCATTGTGTTTTGGTGTCCTACTAAATTCAAAACCCTAGTAACACAATCCCATTCCTAAATTTCATTTTCTAAAATCCCACTACCATTCATACATTTCAAAATTACCCCCTGTTACCTCCCTCATATCACACATCCCCATTTTCATCTCCTCAATTTCCTCACACCATTCCATACTCTCTACACCTACATTCCATTTCATCACATCCCTAGGGTTTGACTCCAATAACTCATGGTAGAAGAAGAGAACAGAAGTCATAGTGAGGAAGAAAGATATGAGAGGAGGCTATCTAAGAGAGGAGGGAGAATCATTAGACATGAGCCAACCAATACCAGAGAACTCATGGCATCTCCCATCACTGTGACATGCTTTAAGCATGTGGGTTGTTTTGAGTTTTGTAAGAAAGTACAAAGGATCCAACATTATCCTATGTTGACCAGATTATTCATCACCAACCTCCATGACAACCATGTAACCCTTGTTGGCATCACCTTCACTTTATCACCTACTATCATATCAGTTGCCTTTGGGATCCCAAATGTTGGGGGAAAATGGTTGAAACAAGGAGAATTAGATCATTTCTATTATGAGCCATATCTTAAACCAAGGTACAAGAATGAGAGAAAGAGGATTTTTCCTTTCTCCTACCTCCTAAACATATATTCTCCCATGATGAAAATCATCATGAAGTACTTCACTTGTGAGGGTAGTTTTTCTAGGCTTTATTCCTATCATATCCGGCTACTTATGCATTTCACAAGAGTCAAAATGCTTAATATACCCTACTATCTTTACCAAATCATTAACAAGATGTCATTCATTACCCAAAAGAAAGATTATGATCATCAAATGTGAAGTATCTTTCACCACTCCCTCATCAAGATGATAGTCCTCCATTACCTTGATCAACTTAACATTGCATGGGACACCTTTATATCCAATGAGATTTTCACTATCCCACCTATTTAACATGGCCAAGAAGCACCTTCATCATCTCATCCTTCCACATCCATTCCTCCACCTCAGCCTACAGTTCATACATCATCACCAAATCAGTCTCTTTCACCCACCTCACCACCATCATCGCCATTTCACACGAATATTGGGTCAACTAGCAAGGGTGAAATTAGCAAGCCTAAGAGGGTTGACTTGGGAATAATGGCACACACTTATCAAAGAGGCCATAGGTAGCTGTTTTCCCTTCAGATTATGGGAGGGGCCTTGCCTTCTTCATCAGCAAAGTAGGTACAAAAGGGCAAGGAGAAGATGACAGAGACAAAGATCCAGCAGCAGGAGGAAGACCTCCATGAAACAGAGCAAGATTTTGACTTAGTTGACCTAAGTGAGCATGATGACAAGTGAAAACACAAGCATTGTCATAAAAGAAAAGGATGCACTCATAGCAGAGCTCCAAGTCAACTTACAAAGGGAAAAATATATCATTTCATACTATAAGTAGGAAAACAAGCAGTTTGAGACCAAACAAGCGCTCATGGAGATTCAGCTCATCAAGGCAAAGAGGGAGGCTGAAAATACTAAGATTTTATTTGATGAAGCATATGGAGAATATGGTGAATAGCTTGATGAATAGATTCCAAGAAAAAGGCCATGGAATAGAGGCCTAAAATGAGCATTGAAGTTAGAGGAACAGAAAGAGGCTGAACTAGCTAATCAACTCACCCTAAATGGACAGTTGTCCAAAATGATGAATGATAACCGAGAGTATTGGCTCGAGAGGGTAAAAGGTCATCTTAAGAAACTCCTATTCAAGGCCAAAAGGAACAATGAAATTCACAAGAATATGGCTAAACATTACGCCTACAAAAAAAGGATTTCCAAGGCAAAACTCAAAGCTACAAAGGAGAAGATTGAAGCCTTGACCAAGAAAGAGGAGAAAAGGAGGCTAGACATTCTTGCCGAGGCATCACTCCATGCCTCAAACACATGATCAGCCATCATCCCACCAATTTTGACAATTTTTGATCAAATTTTGCAAGTTGTGAATTTCTGTGTTTTTTAGGCATTTTTAGCACAGTAAAAAGGTCAAATGCTCAACACCTAGGGTGTTGCGCTCTTTTTTGGGGCATCTAATCAAAAAAAGGTCAACATAATTGGATTCATAGTGATGAGGACATGCACCTTGTGCATTTTCTAGGCATTTAGAGACAAATGGGTCAATCAAAAAGGTCAAAAACCACCAAAAAACCATGTTTCTACCTCATTTCTGGCTTGGGCACTGCGCGTTTACCAGTCTTGGGAGATTGAGTTTTTGACGAGGAAAGTGAGCTCTAATTTGAAAACTGAAGACATGTATAGAAAGTAGACTTGAAGGGCTTTCACACAAGCCATCTTAGAGCAAATTTTGACACCGGGAAGGAACCCAAAAGCAGTCCTAAACTTGGAGGGCGCGTTTGACAAAGAGAGTGTGCGTTTCACAGTCTTCTCCAATTTTTTGAGTTTCTCTCCTGTTTTGATTTTCACCATGGCAAAAGATGATTTTACCTATGTAAATGATAAAATTGGATGTAATTATCATGTTTTTACTATTAACTAGGGTAAATGCATTAGGTAAATCAAACAAATGAGGTATAATGAATCAGTTCACTTAAGATAGGAATGAGTCACTTGGACCATCCTACAATTTAGCTATCAGTTCAAATTTTTGTGTAATATCTTCCTCACCTCATGGATTCGACCCTTGAGGATGAGGGGAAGTGGTTTTCATGTCTATTTAGTCCCTCTCTTCACCATAGACAAGGGTGGGACTCAGTTGGATGTTGTACTAGTGATCATTGTATCAGATTTTAGCTAGTATTAATACATGAGTTGCAGTTATTTCTTTGGGATACCTGTGGTATGGATGTTTAGCATTTTTTATTCTTTATTATCATTTGTATGAATGTTTTGTAAGCTCATAAAATCATTTCATGTCTATTATATGGTAATTTTCAAGTTGATAGGCAAAATACATGTTTGTTCATGCTCTGTTTTGGGAAATTTATCATAATCTGTCCATTTCTCTTCATTTATATGCTCTTCCTAACTCCTCATCAGTCTTAAACCATCTCACTAAACCACCTTTTAAATGCTAATCCTCGTGCCTACCTTTCCCCTTTGAATGTTTTCAATCATAACTGATTAACCCTGACCTAGCCTCTTTGACCTAATACCTTCATCTAGCGATAACCCCACCAAATCAAATCAAACAACCTCTGCACTTTATACCTAGCCTAAAACCCTAATCCATCCAGCCGTCTTGGCTATGATTCTTTGGAGAGAACCCTCTCCAGCCTAGTAGGGCTAGCTACCAAATCAAAATATTGGTTTGTGGTTACCTCAGTTGGACTCTTCCTCAGCCTTGGAGATCCAGAGGAGTGATAACAAGTTTGATCAATAAAAATACTTCTGCAGCACAGCCATTGTCCAACAATCAAACTATAGTTCGCCTCCCAAATCATTTTGACACACTCACTTAAAGGAACACAGAGATGTTCCAAGTGGCATAACAATGCATCCTAGAGCTTAAAATTTGGAACTTGCTTGCCTTCAAGGAGCGTTTGGTATGTGTTGTAGAATTCTCGATTGCTCTTGTAAAGATGCGGCCACCCCATAGTCTCGTGCCCACAAGAGTCGAGGACAGTGGTCAGCGCCATGACCTGTAGTCGACTAAGGCAGTATGCAACATTGTTGGTATTGCCCTTCTTGTACTTAATCTTCAAATGAATCTGTTGCAGGTATGTGGGCCATTTATGATGGTGATTGTTCTACAACTCCCTCGTGTCTGTATGAAATGCAGGGGTCAGTGG
This sequence comes from Pinus taeda, assembly GCA_000404065.3. NCBI lineage: Eukaryota > Viridiplantae > Streptophyta > Pinopsida > Pinales > Pinaceae > Pinus > Pinus taeda. The sequence goes on from APFE030264470.1 coordinate 202,148, forward strand.
TATGTGTGGATGACTATTTCCTTCACCAGAATGTAATGCTTCCATTGTTGGCATGCATGCACAATGGAATACATCTCTTTTTCATAGGTGGGATACTTTTGGACTGTGTCTAAAAGTGTCTCACTGTGATATGCCATTAGATGCCCCTGCTAAGTAAGAACTACACCAATAGCATAGTCGGAGGCATTTGTCTTGATCTCAAATGGTTGTTATAGGCTCGATAATGTGAGCACTTGTGTAAAGAAGAGGTGATGCTTCAACTCGACATGTGCCTTCTGTTGGGATTTAGACCACATAACTTTACTTTTGCTCCTACTTTGGTGACTTGAATCAAGGGCCAAGTGATATGGTAGAACCCCAACACAAACCTGCAATAGAAGTTGGAAGGACCCAGAAAGTTGTGGAGCTCTGTTAGAGTGGTTGGGGCTGGCCAATCCCAAATGACTTATATCTTGGTTGGGTCCACAATCAAACCCCGCTCATCAATGATGTACCCCATATATTGAACCTGGGTCATACCAAAAGTGCATTTCTCCAAATTGGCACACAACTTGTGTTGATGCAGGGTTTGGAGGACCTTTCGAATATGGTGGAGGTGCTCTTCCCAACTCTGGCTGAAGATAAGAATGTCATCCAAATACACCACCATGAATTAGTTGGTGAAGGGTCGCAAGATGTCGTCCATCAGCCTCATGAAGGTTGCATGGGCATTCGTCAATCTGAAAGGCATGACCATCCATTCAAAAAGGGCCTCCTTGGATTTGAAGGCAATCTTCCACACATCAGAGGGTTTGATTGGTACGTGGTGATAACCGGACTTCAAGTCGATCTTGATGAAATATTTGGCCCCCTTAATCTAGTCCAGAAGGTCATTAATTTGTGGGAATGGATACCTATTCCGGGCAGTGATCTTGTTCAGTGCTCGATAGTCAATATAGAGTCTCCAGGTCCTGTCCTTCTTTTGTACCAACATGATTGGGCTCCCACAATATAGAGTCTCCAAGTCCCGTCCTTCTTTTATACAAACACAATCGGGGTCCCACAGGTTGATGAACTTGGCCTGATGTTCCCTTTCTACAACAACTCCTGAATCTTCCTCTTGATTTCATTGTTCTCCAGAATGGATCATCGATAGATCGGTCCATTGGGTAACAAAGCACCCAGGGTGACATCGATGGAGTTATTGACCTAAAAGTGTAGAGGTACCCCTATGGGTGGGGTGAATATGTCCCTATATTCCTCAACAACCTTGTCCATATGTTGTTGTCATGCGAAGGAACCTTGTCTGGAGGCCATGCCCACAATCCTCTTCTTGCCCTAAGTGTGAATCATAAGGAAAAAAAAATCTTCATCTGGGAAATGATCTTACTACATTGTTTCACAGTGATTAAAGAAATAGCAATAGGTGGTGCTACCTCTAGTATCTTGTACAATTTATCACCCAAAGTAATAATAATAGTGCGAGGCCTAGACTCATATACAACATGTCGCTTCCACAAGTATGGTTGGCCTAATAATACATCACAAACTTCAATAGGAGCAACATCACACAATGCCTCATCTGTGAAGTGCTTGATGTTGTATGGAAGGCAACATTGTTCGTTGACGCAGAGATCTCGCCCTTAGTGAAGCCACCCTATGGTGTATGGTTTCAGGTGTGGTGTGGTCGGTAGGCCCAACCGCTTCATGACCTCTGCTAAAATGAGGTTCTTTTGGCTGTCGTTGTCAACAATGAACTGCAACGGAGAACCCTTCACCCACATCTGTGAGTGGAAGAGTCGCTCCCCCTTCTCTGGATCTTCGGGCTCATCATTTTGGATCTTGGTGGTGGCAACGGTGGCACTAGGCTTCACATCGATAATTTGCTTCCCTTTGTCATTTCCCTTGTTGGTTTCTCGCTCAAAGTCAAAACATGCATCTGGTTCGTAAGCCTTCTGCTTGGCCACTAGTGACTGCTTGGCTCAACACTCACTTGTGTTGTGAGTGGGGCTCTTATGGAACTCACACCATTTCCCTATGTCCTTCTTTGTCTTTGTGGTGTTGTTCATTGCTTGCAGATTTGGCAGGTTGTCCTGGGTCGCCTCGCCTTGGCGTTGTCCTTTGTTCTGCGACTTGGGGGCGTCTTTCCCTTGCTTCTGATTCACAGATCCAAAGTCTCCCTTCTTCTGTCTAAATTTTTGCACGATCTTGACAGCGTATCGATAAGCGACGCTAAGTGAGGATATGTCCAGGAACTCCATCACATCCTAGATGTACTTATGTAGACAATCATAGTACTTGAGTACCAAATTCCGATCAGAATCCTTGATACCCAACTTTGTGCGAAGGGTATGGAAAACATTTGTGAACTCTGGCACATATTGGTCCCTTCCCTATCTCAACGTGGTCCACTTTATGTATTTATCTTCGTAACTTTCGACAGGGTAATATTGTTCCTTGATGGCGTCTCGGAAAGAATTCCAAGTGGGTGTGACTGAAAACAACGAGGATTCCCTCTCGTCCTTTTGTTCACAGTAAGTTTCACACTAGTCCTTGACATGTGGAGCGGTTTTGAGAAGTGCAAAATTAATCTTTTCCCAATTGGAAAATTCATGAACTGAAAAATATCCTTCCAACATATTTAACCATCTATCTATGACGTTTGCATCTATATATCCCTCCAATATGGGAATATCAAAGTTAACTTGTACCTTAAAAGGAGTGACGCCTCCAGAGTGGCTGTTGGATGAAGATGTGTCACCTGTGGGTAGTCGTCGAAGGATATGGGCAAAGTTATCCATCATCACGTTCCTCTGTCACTCAAGGGATTCCTCAAGCAATATTCTGAAAGGATCTCCTACCCCCTTGTCTTTCTTTTCTTTCGCCATGGTAGGTCATCGGGGTTTGTGAGCCTGATCTTGCAAATGTCCAACCAGTTCGAGCCATAACTCCTTATACCCTAACCTCGTTGGGGACATGCAAAGAAAAACAAAGAAAGAGAAGACTGTTTTGATACCACTAATCCAGGCTTGTGCAGGAATGCAACAAAATACATAAATACACATATACATAGAGATGCAGCAGAAATAAAACTTCATTTCATTAATATCAAAGAACTGAAATATGCTTACATATAGAAATAGAAATAAACTAGCTCAGGCAATGATAGCTTATCTCTGAGAAGAGATGTGGCGGCTACATGTCTCTGAACTGTGTTACAATGAGGCTCGAAGGCCTATTTATTATTGACAAATAATGGAAAACCCTAAACATGCAAAATCCTAACCCTAGGAGATGAAGTGCCAAAACTATGGGCCTTGTTTGGGTAAATTGGTACATCAACTTCCTGGAGTCATAACTTTGGCATACGATCTTCGTTTGACGTGCACAATACCTCATTAGAAACATCTATCTAAGGACTACGACTTTCAACTAGAAAAATTATTTAGAGGGTCTTGCTTGCCCATTTTCCAAAAAAAAACATCGTTTAAGGCCTCAAAACGGATCTGGATGTTTAGGACCGAAAAAAAAAATAAAAAATAAAAAAATAAATAAATAAAATAAATAAAATTATAAAATAATAATAATAATAATAATAATCAATAATAAATATAAATATAAATAAATAAATGGATCAGTTGGTGCATAAGAATGATTGGGTGTCAGGATTTTATATTGATTATAAAGCCCTAAAGAAATCACTATCAAGAATTGTATACCTGATCCTCAAGATTGATGATTTTCTTGATTAACTTAAGGGTGCCAAGTTCTTTAGTGAGATTGATCTAAAGTTAGGGTACCACTAGGTTCCAAATGAACAAAACAATGTATGGAAGACAACCTTCAAATCTAAAAAAGGCATTTTTGAGTGGTTATTCATGCCATTTACCTTAATTAATGTTCCAACAATGTTCATGAGGATGATGGATGATATTTTGTGGTTGTTTACAAAGTCTTTTGTGGTTGTATATTTGGATGACATCTTCATCTTTTGCATAGCTTGGGTAGAACAATTGCAACACATTGAACAAGTCCTTAGCACCCCATAATGACACAATTTGTATGCCAATATGGAGAAATACTCATTTGACATGCAAAGAATTCAATATTTTGGAAACATTGTGGATGAGCATGTGGTGCATTTGGACCCAACCAATATCCAAGTCATTCAGGATTGGCCAACCCTAACGACTCTAACAAATCTCTGTAGCTTCTTGGGCCTTGCTAACTTCTATTAAAGTTTCATTATAGGGTTCTCTCATATCACTTAGCCCTTAATTCAAGTGACCAAGGGCGGAGCTAAATAAATTATTTCCTAATATAAGCCAAAAAAAAGAAGCATGTGAGGATTTGCAGCACCACCTTTGCTTCACTCTAGTCCTCACCGTGCTAAAACTACAATAGCCATTTGAGATTGAGATAAATGCCTCTAATTATGCTATCAATGCAGCCTTCACTCAACAAAGACATCTCGTGGCCTTTAATAGTGAAGCACTCTTTGATATTGTTTGGAGATATCCCACATATGACAAGGAGATGCACTCTATCATCTGGGCATGTTAATAATGGAAGCATCATATTATGGGGAAGGGGACGGTCATCCACATTGATTACAGGCATTTGAAATTCATGTAGATATGAGAAAAGTAAATATGGATAACCATAAAATAATGGTCCGCATTCCAACAACAATTCCACTTGAATATCAAATATAGGAACAATATCACCAATCATGTTGTAGAATGCCTCAATCCACCCCTAGTTGTGGCACTAACCACAATTCTTAACTCTTGTGAACTAAACACCTCCAAGTGACCATAATTATAAAATAATGAATCTGACTTCACTGCCACATACTATATGTTGATTGCAGGTAAACAAGTTCCAAACTTCCACCTTTCGGATGTGCTCTTGTGCTAACTAGGCCACCTTTGTGTTCCTTCAAGTGAGCATATCAAGTTGATCTAGGAGGAGCATTACAATAAAGTTATGGGGAACTTTGGTTTGGAGAAGATAGTATTATTATTTTAGAAGTATTTATATTAACCTACGCACTGCTCGTGCCATTGCTAAACCAACCATAAAGAAATATGGGTTGTACACTCCTCTACTTACCCTAAACAAGCCCTGGGAATTAGTCTCCATGGATGACATATTAGATTTACCCTCCACCAAGCATGGTAATGATTGTGTATTTGTAGTTGTTGACTAACTCTCTAAGATGGGAATTTTGACATCATGTAAGAAGAGTATCGCAGTCGAATTCACTGCTAAACTTTTCTTTGAGCATGTTTGGGTTCATTTCTAGCTACCTCGATCCACTATTTCAGATAAGGATAGCGGGTTTTTCGGTACCTTCTAGTCCAACTTGTAACGGATACCAAATTGATGAAACCAACCACCTTTGATCCCAAAATAGATGGATAAACATAAGTGGTCAACATGATGGTTGTGCATATATTTCACATGTACAACTCCAAGCATATGTGTACATGGGATGAAAGCCTTCCATATGCTCATAGTTATAAAAAATCTCTCCACAACTCTATTGGCCATTGGGGTTTTAGCCATTGACCACAATTGATGTAGTTATGTCCATTACATCTTCATTGGTAGAGTCCTACCATGCTCAGGTTGATGAAAATAGAGTAGCCAATTTTTTTTAAATGAATCCAACACCTCCAACAATAGGTTCATGGTATCCTGTAGAAAACTAATGGAAAGTACAATCAACGACATGGCTAGCATAAGGTTCCACACAAGTTTCAAGTTAGCAATAAGGTGTAGTTGCATTTATAGAAAGAGTGACACATATGCCCCCATAAGAAGCTCCTACCATAATGATATGGGCCTTATACGATCATAAAGGATGTGGGTGAAAATTATTTTGAATTGAGTATCCCCTCTTTCCTTGGCTTGCACCCAATATTTAATGTGGAGATGCTTTAACCATATTTTGCACCTTTGTTGGACACCTCAGAGGTAGTTAATCAATTAGAACCTATAGAAATCAATCCTAACTGCATTGAATAGGCTATAGTGGATTGAATCTTGGACACCGGGACAAAGGATACTCGCAAGTAGCACATACAATTCTACCAAATTGCCAAAACAGAGTAACCTCTTAATGAAGGGAAGTGGCTCACCAAGAGCCAAACTCAGTAAAAGCTTCCTAATTGATGACAAAAATAGACCTGATGGAGACCACTACTTCCTTGGGGGGGGGTGGGGTGGGGGGAACCGATCCCGATGGATATTAGGGGGCACCCACCTCTTCCACTAACTCAATGGTTCTCTATCTTCTTGGTAGTTCTTCTATTATTTTTTGCATCCCAAACTTCTGGGGTTATTTTGAGGCTCTAAATGATGTTTTTAAAGAAGTTTAGTGAGTCAAGGGTTGCCATGACATGCCTTAGTCCCAATCAAAACTTGTGTTCCTTGGATAGTTCTTTCCAATGAGGTATTGTCTTCCCCAAATAGAGATGGTATTTAAAATTTGTTCCCATGAGTAGTTGATGTACCAACTTCCTGTGACTGCATATAACATGTGACTACAGAAGCAACTCGAGACGGTCTCCTAAGCAAATCGCAGAAGAAGATATTTCTACCAGTAATGCAGAAAAATACACCAAGATTTGGAGAAGAAAACAAGAAGAGTTAGATATTGAACAACATGAACTAGCTTTGAATACTCATTTGACCTGTTAAAAAATAAAACCTGTGGGTTTTGGTGTAACGGAAATTATGATTCCAACAAGTGGTATCAAATATCTATAATTATTTTGGGAAAATAAGGATTATGAAGAAACCCTGTGGAAGCTATTGTAGCATACTTGAAAGGCTGCTTTGTAGTCTATTGATCCAGGTGGATGTTAGTGTCCACCTACCTATTCCACTGGACCCCCCACCACTGTCTCTTTCAATTCTTTAGTTTCCTCAATTGTAGCACAGTTTACTATTTTTAGCAATTTTTTGGGTCTTGAACTTCCGAAGTCATTTTGAGGCCTTAAACGACGTTTTTTTTTGGGAAAACTAGGGCTAATAATTGTTTATAACTAGTGTTGGTTGGTTAAAAGTTGTAGTCCTCAGATATATCTTTCTAACAAGGTATTGTACGTGACAAACGAAGATCGTATACCAAAGTTATGACCTCGAGAAGTTGATGTACCAATTTACCTAAACGGGGCCCATAGTTTTGGCACTTCATCTCCTAGGGTTAGGTTTTTGGATGTTTAGGGTTTTCCATTCTTTATCAATAATAAATAGGCCTCCTAGCCTCATTCTAACATAGTTCAGAGGCATGTAACCTCCACATCTCTTCTCATAGATAAGCTGCCATCGCTCGAGCTAGTCTTATTTCCATTTTGTTTGTAAGCATATCTCAATATTTGATATTAATGAAATGAAGTGTTATTTCTGCTGCATCTCTTTATTTATGGTTGTATCTATAATTTGTTGCATTCCTATTTAAGTTCAGATTAATGGTATCAAAGCGGTCTACTCTTTCTCTGTTTTTCTTTGCATGTCCCCAACAAGGTTAGGATATAAGGAGTTAGGGCTCGAACTGGTCGAACCTTTGCAAGACCAACCTCGCAAATCCTGACGACCTCCCATGGTGAAAGAGAAGAAATATGAGGGGGCAGGAGATTCTTTCAAAATATTTCTTGAAGAAGCCCTCGAGCGACGAAGGAACCCGATGATGGACAACTTTGCCCAGATCCTTCAGCGGTTATCTAAGGGCGATGCATCTCCTTCCAACAGGTACTCTGGAAGCGCCACACCCTTTAAGGTACAAGCTAACTTTGACATGCCTATATTTGAGGGTTAGATAGATGTGGATGCCATAGATAAATGGTTAAATTTGCTAGAAGGATATTTTTTTGTTCATGATTTTTCCAACTGGGAAAATATTACTTTTTCACATCTCAAAGCCACCCCCCACGTCAAGGATTGGTGGGAAACATATTGTGAGAAGAAGGACGAAAGTATGCCATCACTATTTTTGGTCGCACCCACTTGGAATTCATCCCATGACACCATCAATGAGCAGTACTAACCTGTTGGGAGCTATGAGGATAAATACATAAAGTGGGTCATGTTGCGGTAGGGAAGGGACCAAGACGTACCAACATTTACCAATGTTTTTCATACCCTTCACACGAAGTTGGGTATCAAGGATTCTGAGAAACATTTGGTACTCAAGTACCACGACTACCTACACAAGTACATCCAAGATGAGATGGAGTTCCTGAACATATCCTCGCTCGACACGGCGTACCGATACACTGTCAATATTGAGCATAAGTTTAAACATAAAAAGCAAGACTTTGGATCTGTGAATCTGAAGCAAGGGAAAGGCGCCCCCAAACCATAGAGCAAAAGGTAAAGCCAAGGTGGGGTGACACAAGACAACCCGTCGAAGCTGCAAGAAAGAACAACACCATGAAGACAAAGAAGGACACAGGGAAGTGGTGTGAGTTCCATAAGATCCCCACTCACAACACAAGTGAGTGTTGGGCCAAGCAATCGTTGTTGGTCGAGTTGAATGCTTCAGAATCAGATGCATGTTCTGACTCTAAGTTAGAACCCAACAAGACAAATGACAAAGGGAAGTAGATTATTGATGCGGAGCCCAGCGCCATTGTTGCCACCACCAAGATCCAGAAGAATGAGCCTGAAGATCCAAAGGAGGGCGAGCGTCTCTTCTACTCACAGATGTGGGTGAAGGGTTCACCGTTGCAATTCATTATCGACAGTGGGATTCAAAAGAACCTCATTTTAGTAGAGGTCATGAAGCGGTTGGGCCTACCGACCACACCACACCTGCAGCCATACAAAATTAGGTGGCTTAACCAAGGGCAAGATCTTTGAGTCAACCAGTAGTGTCACCTTCCCTACAATGTCAAGCCCTTCACATATGAGGTATTGTGTGATGTTGCTCCTCTTGACGTTTATGATGTATTATTAGGACAACCATACTTGTGGAAGCGACATGTTGTATATGAGTCAAGACCTCACTTTGTTATTATTTTTTTGGGTAATATGTTATACAGGATACCGGAGGTAGCCCCGCCTACCGCCATCTCTTTAATCGCTGCTAAGCAATGCAGTAAGATCATCTCCCATACTGGGAATTTTTTTTTCTTTCTGATTCACTCTCAAAGTAAGGGGAAGATCATAGCCACATCCATGGGCCTTGGGAATGGTTCCTCCACACAGCAAAAGTGGGTGGATATGGTTGTGGAAAAATATAGGGACATCTTCTCCTCACCCACAAGGGTACCCTTGCACTGTCAGGTCAAGCATTCGTTTGATGTAAATCTCAGGGAACCTCTACCCAACGAGCCAATATATTGCCACTCCATTATGGAAAATGCCAAGGACAAGAAGTGACATGATCAACATCGGGTGCCACACAAGTTTCAGGTGGGCGTTAAAGTTTGGTTGCATTTGCAGAAAGAACACCTTACCGGAGCCCATCAAAAGCTCAAACCACTCAGATATGGTCCTTACACCATTACCACGGCTATGGTAGACGATGCTTTTAAGCTCAACATTCCCCCATTCCTTGGCCTACACCCAATGTTCAATGTGGACCGCCTTCAACCATACTTCCCACCATTACCGAACATATCAGACATTGTAGAACAACTCACACCAATAGGCCACAATTGATCAGACTATGGACACACAGGTCAAGAACACTCGCCAGTAGAAGATCCAACTATATCGGGTTGTCAAATATGGCCAACTCCTGCACCAAGGCAGGTGGCTCACCAAGTTCAACAAAAGTTTCCCCATCTCATGGAGGCACTCAACACAATGGGGACCATTGCTTCCTAAGGGGGGAGGACTGATCCAGGTGTATGTTGGTGGCTACCTTCCTATTCCACTAGGACACTCCACCATTGTCTCTTTCAGTTTTTTAGTTTCCTTAATTGTAGCACAATTTACTATTTTTGGCAAATTTTCTGGTCCTAAACTTCCGGAGCCCTTTTGAGGCCTTAAACGACATTTTTTGGGAAAATCGGGGCCAACAATGTCTATGGACTAGTTTTGGATAATCAAAAGATGTATTCCTCAGATAGATGTTTCTAATGAGGTATTGTGCACATCAAACGAAGATCGTATGCTAAAGTTACAACCCTTAAAACTTGATGTACCAATTTACCCAAACAGGGCCCATAGTTTTGGCACTTCATCTCCTAGGGTTAGGATTTTGTATGTTTAGGGTTTTCCATTGTCTGTCAATAATAAATAGGCCTTCGAGCCTCATTGTAACATAGTTCAGAGACTTGTAGCCACCATATCTCTTCTTGGAGATAAGCTATCATCGTCCGAGCTAATTTATTTCTATTTCTGTATGTAAGCATATTTCAGTTCTTTGATATTAATGAAATGAAGTTTTATTTATGTTGCATCTCTATGTATATGTGTATTTATGTATTTTGTTGTGTTCCTGCATAAGTCTGGATTAGTGGTATCAAAGTGGTCTTATATTTCTTTGTTTTTCTTTGCATGTCTCCAATGAGGTAAGGGTATAAGGAATTAGGGCTCGAACTGGTTGAACATGTGCGAGACTAGGCTCGCAAATCCCAACAACCTCCCATGGCAGAAGAAATGAAAGACTAGGAGGTAGGAGATTCTTTCAAAATATTGCTCGAGGAAGCCCTCGAGCGACAGAGGAACACGATGATGGATAACTTTGCCCAGATCCTTTGACAGCTACCCACAGGTGATGCATCTTCATTCAGTAGCCACTCTAGAGGCACCACTCCTTTTAAGGTACAAGTTAACTTTGATATTCCCATATTTGAGGGCCATATACATGCAGACATCGTAGATAGATGGTTAAATCTGTTGGAAGGATATTTTTCAGTTCACGACTTTTCCAATCAAGAAAACATTATTTTTACACTTCTCAAAATCACCCCACACGTCAAGGATTAGTGGGAAACCTACTGTGAATAAAAGGACGAGAGGGAATCCTCATTGTTTTTAGTTGCACCCACTTGGAATTATTTCTAAGATGCCATCAAGGAACAATATTACCCTGTTGGGAGCTATGAAGATAAATACATAAAGTGGACCACGCTAAGACAGGGAAGGGACCAAGATGTGTCGGAGTTCACAAATGTTTTCCATACCCTTCGCAGGAAGTTGGGTATCAAGGATATTGAGTGGAATTTGGTACTCAAGTACAACGACTATCTACATAAGTACATCGAGGACGTGATGGAGTTCCTCGACATATCCTTGCTTGGCTCTGCTTATTGATGTGTTGTCAAGAACGAACATAAATTTAAACAAAAGAAGTGAACTTTGGATCTTCGAATTCAAAGAAAGGGAAAGGTGCCCCCATGTCACAGAACAAAGGACAACGCCAAGGTGGGGTGACCCAAGACAACCCACCGAAGCTACAAGGAAAACACCATGAAGACAAAGAAGGACATGGGGAAATGGTGTGAGTTCCATAAGAGCCCCACTCACAACACAAGTAAGTGTCGAGCCAAGCAGTCACTAGTGGTCGAGCAGAAGGCTTCCGAATCAGATGCATGTTCTGACTCTGAGTTAGAAACCGACAAGGGGAATGACGAAGGGAAGCAGATTATCGATGCAGAGCCTAGTGCCACCATTTCCGCTACCAAGATCCAAAAGGATGAGCCTGAAGATCCAGAGAAGGGGGAGTGACTCTTCCACTCACAGATGTGGGTGAAGGGTTCTCTGTTGCAGTTCATTGTCGACAGCGAGAGCCAAAAGAACCTCATTTCGGCAGAGGTCATGAAGCGGTTGGCCCTACCGACCACACCACATCCACAGTCATACACCATCAGGTGGCTTCACCAAGGGCGAGATCTTTGCATCATCCAATAGTGTTGCCTCCCCTACAACATCAAGCACTTCACGAATGAGGCATTATCTGATGTTGCTCCTCTTGAAGTTTGTGATGTATTATTAGGCCAACCATACTTGTGGAAGTGACATGTTGTGTATGAGTTTAGGCCTAGCACTGTTATTATTACTTTGGGTGATAAGTTTTACATGATACTGGAGGTAGCACCACCTACCGTCATTTCTTTAATCATTGCGAAACAATGTAGTAAGATCATTTCCTAGACCGAGAAATTTGTTTTCCTTATGATTTGCCCTCAAGGAAAGAAGAGGATTGTGGCCATGACCTCCAGACAGGGTTCCTCCGCATGGCAGCAACAGATGGACAAGGTTGTGGAGGAGTATAGGGACATATTCACCTCACCCATAGGGGTACCTCTAGACTATTGTTGAAAATAGCAACAAGAAATGCTAAAAATAGCATTGCTATAAATAGCATTTCAGGTACCAGTGTTGGACATAGCAACAAGGAAAGAAAAATGGAAGTGCTAAAAATAACGTTACTATAAATAGAATTTTGAGATGGAATCCAGTTTTAGTTAGTCCTTGAACTAAAATTGAGAAATAAAATTTGAATTTGATCTTAGCAACTGTTTGTAAAATAATTAATTAATTCATCTTGAGTTAATTAGTTGTAGAAAATCAAACATGAAGTCTATGTGAAGACATGCAACAGTTTCTCCATTGATTGAGGAAGTTATCCCTTGATTAAAAGAGATCAGGATGAGTTGTACTTTGAGTTGTTATTAGTTAGCTCATATAATTGAGTTAAGTCCAGTTAGATTAGTTTAAATAGTTTGTTGAACTAATTGTGAGTTCAGTTAGTTAATGCATGCATGCATGTAACTGTTGCACTTCAGATAACTAAATATTCTCTCATGAATAACTCATGCATGTCAGTTCAGTCAGAGACCCAGTTGAGATCAGAGGAAGGGACAGTGTACTATCAGTCGGAGGAATTTTCCTATATAGGAAACTCATCCATACAGAAGGAATTATCTCCTTCAGGATTGCGCAGTTACTACTAAGCCAAGTGAGCAGTGTGAGGTGGGAATTCACACAAGTGGAAGCACTAGACCCCAGGAAAAATTGTGCAAGGAAATAGGAGGCTTGAAGGGTAGAGGAGAAGGTTTGTGAGAAGCCTTTGACTGTCTATGAGCAGCAGAGGGATTGTACTGAGAGCTGGATAGCTTGTGAGCTAAAGCTTTGTGTAATCCAGACATATTTCCACTTTTATGATAATACAGAGATTGGGGTTTTTAGCTGAGGCTTTCCCCAGAGTATTCTTTTGTGTTCATGTGTGATTGATTTCTCATTCTTAGTTATATGTGTTCTAATTGATCTTGCTCATATTCAATTAAGCTTCTGCAAGTTTGTTGTAGAAGTAGATCTTCTATTTTGCTTTAGTATATTGCATAATCTGTTGATCTACAGTGGAAATTTCTACAACTATCAAGTCAATCACTCCATCGATCTCACCACGGGCGTGTTGTTACCCAATGGATCAATCTATTGACGCTCTATTATGGAGAATGATGAAATCAAGAGGTAGATTCAAGAGTTGTTGCAGAAAGGGCACATTAGGCCAAGTTCATCACCTTGTGGGAGCCCAATCGTGTTGGTACAGAAGATGGACGGGACCTAGAGACTTGTATTGACTATTAAGCGTTGAACAAGATCATTGTATGGAATAGGTATCCAATCCCACATATTAATGACCTTCTGAACCAACTTAAGGTGGCTAAATATTTTAGCAAGATTTACTTGAAGTCTGGTTATCACCAAGTATTGATTAAACCCTATGATGTGTGGAAGATTGCCTTCAAATCCAAGGAGGGCCTTTCTGAATGGATGGTCATGCCTTTCAAATTGACGAATGCCCCCGCAACCTTCATGAGGCTGATGGATGACATCTTGCGACCCTTCACCAAAGTTACAAACTTGGGAAGTTGATGTACCAATTTACCTAAACGGGGCCCATAGTTTTGGCACTTCATCTCCTAGGGTTAGGTTTTTGGATATTTAGGGTTTTCCATTGTTTCTCAATAATAAATAGGCGTCTGAGTCTCATTGTAACATAGTTCAGAGGCATGTAGCTGCCACATCTCTTCTCAGGGATAAGCTACCATCGCCCGAGCTAGTCTTATTTCCATTCTATTTGTAAGAATATTTCAGTATTTGATATTAATGAATGAAGTGTTATTTCTGCTACATCTTTGTATTTATGGTTATATCTGTATTTTTTGTGTTCTTGTTTAAGTTCAAATCATCTATGGAGTAGTCTTGTCCATCTAATATGATCAAGGTGGATTCATCTTTGAAACATGAGAAGGAATGTAGTTACCCAAATATTTCTATACCCATCCTCATAATATAACTGTAAGAAACTCTTAAAGAAAATACAACATCCACTCCCTTCTAAGTTTGGGATACAAATTTTGAAAAAAGAGTGTTCAAGTTGCCATGGCTTGTTGAAGGAAGAAAAGGTAGATGATATTTCTACAATGTCTAGGATGTTCTATAAAATACCTTCAACTTTGGAACCCATGGCAAATAGCCTTGGTGAACATGTAACTATGGAAGGGAAAACACTAGTTAAACAACAATAGAAAGCCATAAGCCAAAATACAGATGAAGGAGGAAATATATGTGGGTAGGAAGAACAGTTGGAATTTAGATTATTGGATTGCATGACAAACACTCGAAATACATGGAGAATGTGTGTTTCAATTGGGTTCTACATAATGCATTTTGGTTATTCTACAACATTGGAGTTGGAGGAAGCATAAGTGCAAAATTGCTTGTTGCATATTGCCCTAATTTTCTTCATAAAATTTTGGTGTGTGTGGATGATAAAGATCTAATGGCTGAAATTTATAGTAAAAAACTAATTCACAGACTTTTGTTTGATACTAGTGCCAATGAAGAGAACGAATAGAGTACATTGTCGAAGTCAAAGCAATATTGGGATTGAGAATATACGTCAAAAATAAAGGGCATGCTAACGGATTTAACATGAACTATGAAAGGCTTCAAATAATAGGTTGTTTAACTTGAGAGGGTTATTTTCCAGGAAGGCAAAATGATGGTGAACCATGAACTTATTGTTTGATCAAGGATGCACATATAATTTCTACAATAAAAAGCTAAATGTGAATGCATAAGTTATCATGGCATTGAAAATATGGTCTAATATTATGAGTGTTGAAGTCAAAGTTGGATTTATATGCCAATATACCAATGTGCCTAAGTTCTTATCTATGGATTATGGAAGAATGATCTAAAACAAAAGCCTTTCCTGGTTTTGGCAAACTTTAGGTGAAAGAACCTTGTGATAAATCGAATAAAATGCTACAGGTATCAATGTAGTAAGTTTGATCTAAGGAATTTTTTTTTTAAAGAAAGAAAAAACCAACAACTTTCTATTAAATAAAAAAGTTGTTTACATATAACATATGTGTTAATATATCCCCATAACATATGACTAATAATCAACATCATACATAAAACCTAAGAACAACGAGCCCTACGGCACCAAAACTTTGTTAAAAAACAAGAAACAGGGCATGCAGACCCATCAAAGCACCCCATAGGGATCACCATAAATAGCCCAACAATGGGAACCCACTCATTACAAAGTTATTGTTGGAAGATACTTTTAATGACAAGAAATAAAATGGAAGTTACTTTGACTGGAAAGGTAAACAACAACGTCGAAAGATACTCTGACTAGCAAAATGCATGGAGATGCTTTGATAGGCCCATCACAACAAATCAGGTTAATAAGTTACCAATTTTGGACCTATATGGCCTAGTTGCCTAGTTGTGACAAAGATCCCTCCTCCATATCCAATAAGTGCCTTCATTATCCCCACAACATGTGGATCTTTGCCACTGCCAACTCCATATCCGCCCATAAGTGCACCACTGGAAGCATCACCCCCCCCCCCCCCCCCCCATCTTTCCATACTGTAACTGGGAACCTACCAGGAGCCCCAAGAGAGGCTCTAAAGGCTCCACCCTATGAAAATTCCTTCAACTACAACAACTAGATATTATTCTCCTAACTATAACAATTTATTTTTCTTTTGTAATTATTATGATGGCAAATAACGTAATTCGCATTGCAATTCTTCACAAAAAAAAAAATTACATTGTGGGAATATAAAAACTGCACCTGAGAAATAGATGCACAAACACAATAAAATGACATCGTTGCTTTTGGACAATAGTCCTTGTAAAAATCCCGAAGGGAAAACCAGTGCAGTAGATGAGGGTTTTATTTTATGCAACAAAAATAGAGAATTACAATTGTGAGCCTTCTTGTCTTAGCTCTGGAAATATATCTCATCTGGAAATGTATTGGGAAAATAATTTTCCCTCTTAGCAAATCGATCTAGCCTCTCCTTGGCCATTCACACTCCTCCCTAATAATTGCACCAGTGGCCAAAAACACGCACTGCATCCTTTCGGGAATTTCATTATGCCTTGAAAACCCTTCTAGTTAAGTTATCCTTCCTCCCTCTACCTCTGGAAACAATTCGCTCAACCTCCTGGGACTATATTCAGGCACTAGCTACTGAATCAATCCTCCGTCTAGAAACTCACACTCGCAATTTGGGCAAATCACATTGCATAACACAACCTCCCCTGCTAGATAATTCAACCTCATATCCTGACTCTAGATCACTGGAAAACCTCCTAAGAATTTCTTCAGAAATTCTCACTGCTGCAAACCCTGTTACTATCTCTCCCTTGGCTCGAACTATACCCTGTTGAATACCTGCAACTGGGTGATACAAACTTCCTCGCTCACTCAATGTAAGACTATGTCTTTTCCAATACCTTCGACTTGCTCTTATAATCTATCATTGGAACATGAACAACCAATATCTAATCATGATTGATGGCTCAAATCATCTTAGACTATGTCAAATCACTTTTCTGGATGCGTCTAGAGCAAAACTGATTCCCTCAATTAATACCCGTTAATTAATCAATTTTCCAAAGTTAGACTTAGGAACTTTTTCATTATGGATCAATTATTTTAATTGAGAGGTTTCTAAGTGTTTTCTTTTGAAACATTTTCTTGGTTTTGGAGATCTCGTGTTCCTTATCTTCTCTGACACCTTAGAGACTAGAACACTTGTCTGATGCTACCATATCCATAAAAACTAACACATCTAACCCCATTTTATAAGACGTGACTGATGCATCTTATGTTGCACTGAAACCACCAGGGGCACAAGAGTTGAAACCCCCATCGCCAAATGGATATGATGTCGCAGGTCTATTTCCACAACTAGGCACTCCATTGGGACTTTGCCCACCACAACAAGTACCCATTAGGCCCTTTGGGCCAAATCCGACAAAATACATCTTGACACCAATGACACCCACTATGGCTCCCCCCCACTGGCTCTAGGGACATGAAGCAAGCGAATAACCAAATCCAACCGCCAAAAACAGGGCCTTCCCACCCCCATAACCTCCACTAAGAGGAGGCACTGGGACCCCAACAAACCCACCCATACCATACTTGCCACCAGGACTGCCAAAACCTGCACCATCGCCATAACCATCATGCATGTTTCCATCAGACGTGCCAACCACATAACTGCTAGGAGTCCCAACATACCTCATAGGCCCAAAACCTCCTACATACCCACCACCACCCGCTTAGCTGAAGGTTGCGGTGCACCACCATATCGTCCTGCTTTAGGATTTTATTCGTAAACCCCCGTTAGACCACCAAACCCTCGTTCGCGAGAGTATGCCCCATTCTTTAGTTACATACTTATGACAATCGTGTATGAAATTTTTCTCCCACATAATATCAATAATTTTTAGACACCATTCAATTTCTACCTTCAAAGGTATTTCTAACCACTGATACCCTCACTGCATCACACAAAATCATGAAGGACAAAACAACTAATTCACTTATTTATACAACAAAGGAATCATGGATTTCATTATAGTAGTAAAGCTGGTTACATCTAATTTACTCATATAATGTTTTGATCCACGGAGCTAAACTTCCACATTTGACATTAGGTTTGAGCATAAGTAGTCATTTATGATGGATATAGAGGAGGAGTTACAAATAGGGGGAGTGCTTGTCAATAAGCATTGAAAAGATGTATGACAGATATAGAGGAGAAGTTACAAATAGGGGGGAGTGCTTTTCAAGAAGCATTGAAAATATGTAGGCAAGGGGAGAACCCTTTGTTATTGATGTCAAAGGGGGAGAGAATGCAGACAGGGTGATGAGCCCCAAAAATGGATAATTATATGGGCTCATTCAGCCTCCTAATTTGACTTAATCCACCATTATCATTAGTTTATTGCATGTTTTCTATTATATTTATGCTAATAGAGTGAATTGGGTTAGTCATTATGCCAACAAGTCTAATGGGTACTTTGTGCAGTGTTTTGGTCAATTTTGAGA
>APFE030264470.1:221498-283480 GCA_000404065.3 Pinus taeda
AATAATTCTGCCAACTTACTCAAAAATACAAAAAGATGTTTTTTTCTAGATTTTATTGTAGAAGTAGCTTAGTCACATGCATTTTACCTTTCTAAAAGTCAATGGCATCCATTTCCACTGCTTTCATCGCTTTTCTTGCACCGGTAGGGTTAGTCGGTAAAACTAGGGTTTTCATTTCCTTTCTGCTTTTAGTTTCTTTCTGCAAGTAGATTAGCCTCCTTTGAGTTAGCTTTCATCCATCATTTAAAAGCTTCTTCTCAGAGCTCATAGAAGTTGGCTTAAGCTCCTAGCAGACTTATGCCAGCTGATCAAGTGACAACCGCGACAAGAGCTAGTACTTGTGCATACAGCACCGTCGCTTCCAAGTTTGTTACGAACTACCGGGTTGATAAAAGTAAAGAAGGGAGTCCCAGGAGTTGCAGCATTATTGCTGCAATACTGGGGCCCACCACAGGGGGAGCTATTTACAATAAGTATGAAGAGAATATAGACAGGGGGAGTAACTATTGGAAGAAGAAAATATCTAAGTGTTTTCATCTGTTAGCACTCAGTAGTTTTCCTAAGCTTAAGAAGAAACTATAGAGGTAACCAAAAACCACTTTCAAAGCTCTGATCTAGCCCTTCCATCTTCATAAAGGGCTCTCTCTGTATGATTTAATTTATGCTTTCAAGGTCTTAGGCTAGATATTAAAGTTTGAGATAGATTTTTCAAAATTTTGGTTGTAAAATGCAGGAAAAGTCCATTGGGCATGGAGTCATTTAAAATTATCAGTAATCAATCACAACTTAACATAGTAGCTAAAACAGGGTGAGGTAGGCAAACCACTGGATCTTAAGATATTTTATGGTGTCGCTGAGATGATAAAGCAGATGATCAACTAAATATAAAGCATACTCAAATGAATTTTATATTTAATCTATGAAGAAAAATATTAAGACTATTTAAACAAGCCAGAGCATAGTACAATAAGTAAATTCAACTCTTAATCTTCTTGCACCAATCAGGAAGGGAAATCCATATGAAAACTCAAAAAGAAGAACAAGTCAACATGAGGATAAACATCACCATTTGTGTGACACAAGAATCCCCAAACAAAACTACCTCTGCATTTTTGAAATTGATTACTTCAAGTAAAATCCACAACTTACAACAAGGTAGAGCTCTTTTCTTCACACATAGTCCAACCCTTACTAAGTCTTTTTACAAAATATTTATAGAATTCTTATGGAACTAACTTCATATCTCAAAAAGAAATCAATTACAAAATAATATCTATCAGAAGATGTAGATATTTCTAAAATAGAACTAAGAAATAGAAATTCTGGACAAATTTGGTTGTTTTGTTGACACTTTTGAGGAAATTTGTTGCTGAGTGTAGCTAGTTTTTTGCTCCTTTTGTTTGTCTATTCCCAAAACTGTAGGATTTCTGTTTGTCTTTATTCAACTAGCTCCAACAATTTATCCCACCGCTCTTCACTAGGAATGGAGAAATTTATCATGCTCCAAAATTTCTCATCTACCTCTGTATATGTCTGAAAAGTTGGCTTATTGAGAAATAGATGGTGGACCTCATGCTGAATGTAAAGGTTGTGTTGTAGTCCTTCCAAGAAAGCCTCTTCAATTATCATCCCTCGGACCTTGGTGAATTTGGAAGTATCTATAGCTATGTTGCATAACTCGTCTTGATAGTTCTCTAATGGAACTAATTTTCCATTAGAGGCTTTTAGAGCTGGAAGTCCCTTTTCCTACAATACATTAAATTTTTTGTTAAATCTTTTTACCTATAACTCCAATTCTTTTCACTTAGCCTCCAATTGTATCATGAGGTCCTTCTTGTTAATACTCTTTTTACTTCCATCATTGTGTTTGTTCTATCTTGAGTCTAGAGTTCTTCAAGCTCTTCCTTAGTTTTAGAATTTAACATTTTAATAATTCTATTTGCTTCTGCTAGCCTGTGCTCTATTTCAATGTTAGTTTGTTCAATTGTTGCCTTGACATTCTACACTAACTCCTGCTCAAATATGATTTGAATGGATGACCATAATTCTGTGATATTTGCATTTATATTATGCCATATACTCCTTTTGGCCTCTGCCAACAACTAACCTGTTAGAGACAGATTCTCATACTTTTGAATTTGATGTGTCAGTTTGAAGTCCTTTTGCACCTCTGCTAGGTATGCATTATCTGCTTTTATCTTGTTTTCCTCCATATTTGTGAGTGCTAACATCAACTTCTCATTTCCCTTATTTGTTAATGATAATTCTCCCAAAGCTTGGACTAGCTTCTCAAAACAATCTAAAGTTGATTCTTGCGTTGTTTGTCGTACTTCCTGTTGTGCTGATGTTCCTGTTACTGCCAATTGTTCCTTTTCCTTCAACATTGCTTCCATGTCTTGTTCCATCTTCTGGATTTGAACATTTTGTTCAACTATTAATTTGAACAGATTTTCTTTCTCTATTTCCAGATTGGTTACTTTTTTGGCCTAAGTGTGCTCTCTGGTTGGAAGCTTAAGTTGTTTCATGAGGGAATGAATATCTGCATTTTTATTCTTAATTATCTCCTCGACTGCCTTGACATTACTAGGAGCATATCCTATTTTGATTATTAAATCTTCTAAAGCTTTAGTTATAGTATCTTCGGCCAGAGAAGACATTCATTCTATCTTCAATTGTGAATGCATAGTATTGAGAGAGGCTTGCAACTTTGAGGCATCCATGGCTGAACTAGTCAGTGTTGAATAAATCATCTCACCTACTTGCTTATGCAAATCGATTTGATCGATTGCATGAACCTTTTTGGTATCAACAGAAAATCTTGAAGCTTTGTAGCCTTCTGCACTTCTGGGGACTGGAACTATAGGTTCTAGGAAAGCTAATTGATATTGTCCCTCTTCTGTGTTAAATGCAGACAACAACCTGTGTTAAGTGGTAGCAGTCTGTTTCCATAATGCTGAGTATGTTGAATCCTTAAATGCGTCATTCTTCTTCTTGATCTCCTTGAATCTGAAAAAAAATATTCTGCTATGTTCCCACATGAGATGTAGAAGATGCATGTGATTGTGTTATATCTTCAATATTTGAAAAAGGAGTGACTAGAAAACCTGTTAAAACAATTGTAGCTCGATCTTGTGGCTCCTCCTTTTCTGATGATTCTTCTTGAATGTTTATTATCTTATCATCACTTTTAGTATTAGTCTTTGGATCCTTCTTTCTCCTCTTGAAAACACGAAAGTCTGCAACTTGAGCTTTTGAATCTATAGGGGGCATATTTTCCCTTGGTATCTTGATTTCTTTGTCCTTTAGAATAGGAGTTTGTAGATATGATTGACTGAGAATTTGTTCTTCAACCTCATGTAGTGTGTTCTCTGTCCACTGCTCCTGATTGGCATACTGATCTATCTTCGTTCTAGGTGTATGTGCATATGGAGGAGTCTTCTTCTCAACTCTCAACTTTGAAATTATCCCAAATGGATCATAAGACCATGTGAAGTTAAGATTAAACTTCATTTGTTTCAGTAATTCATCCACTTCCTTGGTTGTTGCTATGGTATTCACAATGTATGGCTCAACATGTGATTTGAATTTGAATTGTGCCTCATTTTTGCTTGATACAAAATGTGAGTCATCCATGTTTAGCATCTATCTAATGTATTCCAAGGAAAAAATCCTCACCGGCACACACACTGGCAATCTATAGGGAGGAATCTCACACCCATAGATTTGAATCTCTATATAATTCTGGTAGAGATACCAGTCTCCAACTTTAGCCAGTTATGTAAGATGCAAAACCTCCTTGATCTCTGGTGAAATCCTAGGTATAACAACGTTATTAAGAAAACACAAAGATGTATGTAAAAATTAATCCACAAAATCACTGAATGAATAATCTTATGAATTCCTTCTGACTAAAGAAGTCTAGTGAATGACTTATAATGGCCTTTCCTGATCATCCATCTTCTGTAACTGGAACATGAACATGTCTGCGTGATAAAATAACATCAAATATACTAAGACTGATTGGTGTTTGAATGCACCTTCAGCCTTGAATTTCAGAAATTGCTCATGAATAATATCTTACAAGTATTGACTATAATTGTAAATGAGTGATGGCTTCTGACCAACTGAAAATACTGATAAAAACCCTAACACTACCTCATCTACCCACTGGTCTGTGTGATAGCCTAATAGGCAAGTAACCATGGAGATGACTTGCCTTGACATCTCAGGCAAAATAGAAGCAGAGTAAGGGGGATTTGTTCTAGGCAATTCAGAATTTTCAGGCAGAAAACATTCAAAAATACGGGCTCGTTGGGGGAAGGTAAGATTTTTGTATGTCTCCATGAGTGCATCAGTAGAAAATGGATGTAAATGGGTTTGAGTATTAATCTGAAGGGCTTGATAAATAACTTCTGGAGTAATTGAGTATAGGATTTCATTGTTTTGAGCAATTACTGCTTTTTGGCTGGGGAGGTATCTGAGATGACACAAGGTAGAGAATTATGGGAAAAAATGAGTCTGGGGAAAGATAAACTGAGGCAAGAGCGATTCCCAGATACTCAAATCATTGTTGTTATCCAAGAATTTATGATTTGCCCAATTTTGAAGCTCATACAAATCAAATTCACATTGGGTTTCTGCTATCTTGTACTCAGTATCGACCAAAGGGGACCTATCTAAATCTGGGACAGGAGTTACCACAGGATTCTCATCAGTGATTTTTCCCTTTCCTCTGTGAGGATACATTTTTAATTTCAATGACAAATTGGAAAAACAATGTTACCAGGTCATAATTTGATTGGTTTGCGAAAGCGGAAAACTTTACAGAGGGCTCTAACGAACTTGGAAATCTTAAAACTGAGCATGTGTGGATGAAATAACTAGCAAAAGAGGATAATGTAGGTTGATACATGATTTTTATAGCAGGAATTGAGGGCGATTAATGAAATTGTTACCGTTTTGGAGCGTAGCATTTATGAATTTTATACTTTGGTAGGAGAAAATTTAATGGCCAACGACTACATGACTGTTGGCGGGGGATTTGAAAGCTAAAAACTATATGATGTGGAGAATAGGTGACGTGAACAGAGCGATGGATGACGGGTGGTGAGGATGGAGTGGGAGAAAACAGGTGAAAAGAGCGTCAAATAACGTTTGTTTTTTTTTTGGGGGGGGGTGGGGGGGTAGGAGTGCTAGGCGGTAAAGGAAAGGGACCCCCCCAAAATGAATGTGGAGCCACCACGTTATCTTGGGTGGTTTTTTTGTAAACAACATTTCGGAGACCGCCCCCCATTAAGTTCCCAAAAGGTTGAGGGAGAGGGGGTTCGAACATCATCCCCCACCATTGATCCGAGCGGAGACGATCTCAGCCCTTCAAAAATGAAAGTGCTTTAAGGAAAGCGACAAAACATCAAGTCACATTTATTCCAAAACAAAATTTAATATAATTTGACAATTGGCGGCATTTGAACTAGCGCACCCCTTTGGGGTTTTATTTATTTTTTTAATATTTTTTTCCTTATTCCACTTTATTATTATTTTTTTCTCTTTCAATTTTTTCAATTTTTTCTTTTTCATTTTTAATACTAAAAATAATTTGAGTTGAGAAAAATAAATTACAATATCCCATTGGATAAATATCTAGATAATCATCAATTGATCACTATATTTATAGGATTCTAACACCATCAATAATAAAGGGGAAGATTGTTGAAAATGGTTGTTATTGATGTCAAAGGTTGTCCAAGTGAAGGAGAATATCACATAATCAAGTAGTACATTTTGATACCTTTCCAACAGTATATGGCATTCCTTCTAAATCCTCAAAGTTGAGGAGATATGATTTTTAAAATTTATATATTAATTTCCCTACTAGAGACCAAGTTGGCCTAGTCAATGTCAAGTCAACACTAAGAGAAATTGGACCCAAAAAGATGGCATCAAAACACTATAAATATGCCACATGTGTGGCTCATTTGAAGGAAAGGAAACACATGTGTGTCTGAGACTGACCATAGATTCAAACTAAGAAAGGAAGCCTAGTTAAGGAGAGTTTTTCACATATTTGTTTGGGAAGGGTTTTGCTTCTATTGAGGCTAAGTTCAACCCTTGTTGAAGACCAAAATTAGGACGCAGAGGTTGTCTAGTTTTGGTGTGATGAAATACCAAGTTCAAATCTTTTTTGAGGCTGAGTTTCAGGCCAAGTTTTCATCCTTGTTTGGGGCATGACTTTGTTCAAGATGAGTGTAGTTAAGGAGGCTATGCCCTAGCCTTATTGGAGGCCCATTTTTCTAGCACAAATTATGGGGTAATTAAATACCTGGTCAGAGCGAGTTTTAGATCTTGTTAGGCTAAGTTTCAGACTTGGTTAACCCGAGTTGCAAACCTGGTTAGACCATGTTACAAACTTGGTTAGGCGGAGTCGTGGCTAGTTAAGTCGAGTTGCAACCCTAGTTAAAGGCTAGGTTATAGCTCTATTGGAGACCCAAGGTCGAGTCCTGTAAGAGGCCAATTTTTCTCTCATTGTGAAGGCTCACATGTATACATTTGGCACCAAGGTAATGGAAAATTTTTAAATGTTTTTGCCTAGTCACTTTGATACAGTAAACTATGTGAATCCTATGAATCCACATGTTTACATTTGTTATTGATGATTATGTTATTCGTATATGAGGTGTAAACAAACACACTTTCAAGTATAAGAATGGTAGTTCTTGTAATGACATTGTTCACCTTGCAAATGGAGGGTCATAATGAAGAGAGGTTGTAGACCAATTTTGAGTTGCAGTTTAAGCATTGTAATAATGCTCGTTCTTTATTATTGAGGAGTTTGCAAATATATTAGATAGTCATCTGTAATCAAAGATTGAATTCTAGAAGAGAGTGGAATAGTGGAAAACTGGTGTGCAACTAGAATAAGGTTGTGGATAATTGGAATGAGTAGCCAATGAAGTGGAAGAACAATGTGGTGGAGCTACTAAGAAGTAGTGTGAAGACTATTGATGTGCATCTTTGATTGTGGCAGGCCATTGAACAAGGGAGAACAAGAATTGTTGTTGGCAAGTCCAAGGAACAAATCGAAGGAGTAGGTTGGTGCCTACAAATTGCTGAGTTGGTGTTCAACTAAGGAGATTGGAGTCTCTTATAGCTATGTGCCTACGAAGTTGCTAAGTTGGAGCTCGACTAAGGGACTGAAATCCTCTATAGTTTGGTGCCTACGAATGTTGTAAGTTGGTGATTATTGAGGATTGGTGTCCTCATCTCCTTAATAGGTTGGAGCCTGCAATCATTGTAAGTTAGTGCTTACATAGGATCGGTGTCCTCACAATTGGTTGTAATAATTCTTCTTCAAGTTTTGACTTGTAGAATATTGATTCACCCCTGCCTCCCCCCTCTTATTCTTAATATTCTCAACAACATCAAAGCTTAGATAGGGGGAACTCAAAGAAAGTGGTTCAACATAGAAGGATGCTAGAGAGATATTGATATCATGTTTGAGCAGGTCAATTATGGACATGACATAGAATATGGTCACATCATGGCCTCCCTAGTGAGTAGGGCTATGTGAGTGTTAGAGTGAGATATGAATATGCTACATAGTTTTAACTTTATATGATGTATGGACATTTTTCACATAAAAAACACAAATGCCAATGAGAGTATTTTTAGGAGTTATGAAGTAAATTTTGAGTAGGGCTATGTGAGTGTCAGAGTGAGATATGAATATACTGAGTTTTAACTTCTTATGATTTATAAACATTTTTCATATAAAAAAACACAAATGTCAATGAGAGTATTTTTAGGAGTTATGTAATGATCTCATGATAAATCTTGAAAACTTTCTTTTTTCAATTAAAAATTTATGGGGAAAACTCCTTTTAACAACTATTGGCTACATCCATTGTGTGACCATTGTACACATTTCCCATCACATGTCGATGCAATACATAGATATATACATACATACATATTTGTGTGTGTGTACACACACAAACACATGTTAGAAAATTATATATTGCAGAGCAATGGAACAAATAAAATATATTGCAGAAATATAAACACATAAAACAAGAAAGACACAGATATACGTGGTTCACCTAGTTTGGGCTATGTCCACGGGAAACGGTCAGTCCTTCCTTTTATATTATCCAACAAACTGAAGAGATACAACCTACAACAAATCCGTTGTAATTCCTTCTTCACTCTCACACAATCTCCTCTCTCTTTCTTAGGCAGAATACAGATCTACATAGACGCAATACAATTCCCTCATATATAGCAAGGGGTTTCCTTCTACGGCAAAAAACCCTAAATTAAACATAACTTCTGCCGTTAGATCTCTGCCTAATGAATGACCCAGCTTGATTATGAAATTACAACGTTTTACAAGGCAATTTTACATCTATTTTTAGCTTTGGGGCGCTGCTCCCGATCCCTCGCCACGGGGGGCGCAAATATTATGGGTGATGTTGCCGCCACATTACGAACTGGGATCCAATGCGGTGATACCTCTGAATAAAGAAGATAATCAAGCTCCACACCCAAAAACACACACACATTCTTGGCTTGTTCACTGGATAGTCATGCTGTTTTGTGTAGCATAAGATGAAATCTCATCAAATACCACACTAGTTTGGGATACCCCAATTTTTGTGTGATGACTCTTGGTTGACATCCTTCATGTGCACATGTCAAATCGAGCTTGGACAAACTCCTCCACAAGCACCCAACCGAAATTGAGACGACTCTTAGCTATATTGTGTTGACCCGCACTATGTATTGACATGCTCATTTAGTTGACTTGATGTATGCCAACCCTCATCGTGTGTCCACTTTCCTATGTAGCTGCCCTGATGTATGTTGTGTTAACCCTCATTATGTATCCACTCACCTGTCTAATTGACCCAATTGAACTCGGTGAAGTATGCTCGATGTCGTGCAACCTTCGTCAGCCATGCCATGCAATGGGTGTGTTTTACCTTATTGTTGTGCTCGACGTCCCCAATTTATCCAAGTCTCATTAATGTGGCTTGCTTGCATGACTAAAAGATTTCTTGATGCCATCCATGCTTGGGCAAGTCCATTAGCGAGCCCACATGCCCAAGATGATTGCCTTACTTGATATAACTGTGAAGCACCCCAAATCATTTGGTTTGCTCCCTCGTGGGTGTCACAACAACCCTGACTTCAATCTTGTCAAAAAATTAAGTGACATACCTCACACCCATCAAGCTAAGGGTCTTACAAATGGCTTCTTTTTCTTCCATTTTCCTTTTTTTGTTTGCAACCCCACTATTTGATAATAAATTTCAGATGGTTCAACCTTAGCAATTTAGGGCTTCCACATAATTAATTGAATTAATTTAAAGTTTTAACTTTTTTTTAACGACATAATTTTTATTCTTTATAGAATGAAAATCACATTATTCAAGTATTTAAAACACAATACATGTGCATGCTACATTACAAAAGTATACATACATAATGCACTTCCAAATTAAGATTTCATCAATGATTATATATATATTAATATATATATATATTGAAAAACATATTAACTACTTTTTTTTTTTTAAATTACTTTATTATTTATTATTATTGTTTGCTAAGTAAAGTGAGTCCCGAGATAACTAACACGCCTAACTTGTGGCTTGAGTAGCCACGACTTAGGGGCATCTAAGCCGTCAAAATCACCTAGGGATCACACCTGGTCTGGGCCACACCAGCGCTTATCGTCGCTGGGTTTTTTGCCCACGAAGTTTCGAACAAGTAACCTTTACTCCATAGAAAGCCTTAACAAAACACCTTGTCACTGTCTGCTCTACGTCCTGTGGACCTTATTGTTATTACTTTTAAAATAATAAGAAAATCAAAATTTATTTATAATTATTTTTATAATAGTGGGAAACCTACCATAACTGAGTAGTCAAACCAACAGTGGGGACAACCATTAATGGATGCAATTTGCTAATGCAAGTTGTCTCATCATTGTTATTGAAGAAAAAACACACCACATATAATTACCCGCTAGTGGGTCCATAAGGGGCCAAACTTTCACTCTAGCAAAACGATTACGGTGTTAACCTGTTTCTTTACGTTCGAGGAAGACAAACTCTTAACCAAGTATAAACAAGTTTAAGACATACTTTGAATCCTAATTTTTTTAATTACTTCTTATTATTATAAATGATAATAACTTAATATTTAAAATAGAAAAAGAAAAAGAAAAACTTATTTTACTTTTAATTAGAATTTAAAAAACTACACCCTTTATGAAATGAAATGATATTTTAAGGTCCACAAGACTAAAAATAGTCTATGAGACCAGTAGTTCCCCATTTTTCACTCTTTGCAATTCAATCCTTTTCCGATTCAAATTGATGATGAAATGACCCAACCTTCCAACAATCTCCTCGCTAAAAAGACAATGCCAAGAAACTGATGCTAACATGTTCTCATAACTTTCTCTGATGTCTTTGAATGCATCACATTCCAAAATGAAACGTTTTTCCGATTCCACGACCCCAGACGTGCAAAATGTACACACCCTTTCTTCCCAAGCTTCTTTAGGCCTTTTCCAATTTATGGTAATATGGAGGAAGTTAATATGGGGGAAATTTTGACTGGAGATCAGCTTTGGGACTTAAAATCAAATCACAAGCCAATTTATTTAAGTTTCTCTTGGACTTGAAAGAAACAATTAGAGTAAAAAAATCAATGTGTTCAACAAAATCCCTCAAAGGGTAAAATTCTTTTGACTCCAGAAAATTGTAATACCTTCAAAATGATGCTAGAGATGCTCTTCAAGAAAGAGAAAATCCCAATTCACGACCTTCATAGTCATGAATTAACACATTTAATTCAAAGGGCACTTGCGAAGTGAAAAAGAGCAAAAATTAAGAAGTTTGAAACAAATTGCTTTCCGGTTAATGCTTGGTTTGACAAGGAATGAAAAAGGCAAGGAGAACATGGAAATAGTCAAACAAGGATAATATAAAGTTCAAAGCTTACAAGCAAATATTAAGAAAGAAAAAGGAAGAGTTCATGGCTTCAAGGAGGGAAGAACTAATATTCCTCGGGAAAAATAACCCGAAATTATTTTGGAAGGAGCTCCAACCGAGAAAGATGCAAAATGAAAATAGTATTACAACTTCTAAATGGTTTTACTATGCAAGACAACTCTATGAGTAGGATCCCAAGGTTGACCCTCCCCCCTTGGTTAACATTGATACTGAACTCTTCACGATGCAAGAGGTAGAGATGGGTATCAAGAAGTTGGGTGTTGGAAAAGAAAAAGACTTAGCTGAACTCCAACCAGAGTATCTAAACCGAGGCTTAAAGATTTTTGCACCTCACATTACAAAAAATTTCAACAACATCATACAACAGGGGTTCCCCACATATTGGACAATTAATATGGCAATACCTCTTTTCAAGAGTGGAGACGTCAATAATCCCTCCAATTATAGGTCCATAATGATAAACCCCTTGTTTGCAAAGTTATTTGGAAGCATGCTAGAAAATAAAATCAGCAAGTGGGCAGAATAAAGAGATAAGCGTGCTAAAGGGCAAGCATGTTTTAGACCTAAACGTTCCATAGTTGATCATTGTATAACTTTAAGGCACATCATTGAAACAGTTTGGGAGAAAAAGGAAGAAGCCTTTTGTTGCTTTGTTGATTTCAGAAAAGCGTTTGACACGGTTCCTAGGGATAAGCTGTGACATAGAATGGAGGAACTTGGGCTTCCTAAACATTTGAGAGCAGTTATGCATAGGTTGTATGAAGAGGTGAAAGTCAAAATTAGAACTTCAGTAGACATTTTTGAAAGTTTAAGAAGTAATATCGGGGTCAAGCAAGGTTGCCCATTGTCTCTTACCCTTTTTGGTTTATATACTGACAAGCTTGAGGAGTGGTTAAATTCGCAAGGGGGTGATGGTATCCATTTGGGCAAGTTTGTTATAAGGCTTCTTTTGAATGCATATGACCATATTCTGATTGCTAAATTTGCTCTTGGTTTGCAAGAGCACTTACTATCCCTTGAGCATTTTTGTAGAAGGGTGGGTATGCAAGTCAATATTAGCAAAACAAAAGTAGTGGTTTTCTCTAGAAAAGGAAAACATAACCAACATAAGTTCTAGTTTGAAGGAAACATTCTGGAAGAAGTTGCGGATTACAAATGCCTCGGAATGGACTTCAACAAAAATCTAAGTTGGGATGGCTGTAGAAAGAAAAGAACTTTGGGGGGTTGGAAAGCATTTTATGCTCTTCAAAATAGGTGTAGAGAGGCAGAGTTTTGGGACTGGAAAACCACTCAAACTCTTTTTGGGCTTCTAGTGATTCCAAAGATTCTCTATGGTTGTGAATTGTGGGCCAACATACATCTGACATGCAGTGGAAACAAATTGAGAAAATTCAAAAGCGTTTGATTACAAAAAATTCAAAATTAAAAGTGCAGCTCCTTATGCTATCTTGTTAAGTGAACTGGGGGCTGCTCCCTATTGAAGCAATTGCTACGGTGCGAGTCATAAGGTATTTTAAAAAATTGAGCAAATGGAAGATGACAAATGACCTAAGGTTGTCTTTAATGACATATTGTGCAAAAGAAAGAAGACTTGGATGCAACAAAATAAGAAATGGTTTAGTAAATGGGTATTTGCTTGAACACATGTCCCATAAACAGTAAAGAGATAAAAACTTTTGTTATGGATATGTTCCACAAGCATATTTGGGATAAGAAGCTAGGGAGAAAGGAAAAATACTATATTGAAGTGTTTAATCCCACTCATAATCATCAACAAAAATCTACGTTGGGATGACTGTAGAAAGAAAAGAACTTTGGGGGGTTGGAAAGCATTTTATGCTTTTCAAAATAGGTGTAGAAAGGCAAAGTTATGGGACTGGAAAACCACTCAAACTCTTTTTGGGCTTCTAGTGATTCCAGTGATTATCTATGGTTGTGAACTGTGGACCAATAATACATCTGACATGCAATGGAAACAAATTGAGAAAATTCAGAAGCGTTTGATTACAAACAAATTCAAAATTAAAAGTGCAGTTCCTTATGCTATCTTGTTAAGTGAAATGAGGGCTGCCCCTATTGAAGCAATTGCTATGGTGCGAGTCATAAGGTATTTAAAAAAAACTGAGCAAACGTAAGAGGGTAAATGGCCTAAGGTTGTCCTTAATGACATATTGTGCAAAAGAAAGAAGACTTGGACACAACAAAATAACAAATGGTTTAGTAAATGGGGTATTTGCTTGAACACGTGTCCCATAAATAGTAAAGAGATAAAAGCTTTTGTTATGGATAAGTTCCACAAGCGTTTTTGGGAAAAGGAGTTAGGGAGAAAGAAAAAATACTATATTGAAGTGTTTAATCCCACTCATAATCATCAACAAAAAGCGTACATAGAGACCAATATTTCTTAGAGAGCCAAAATTCTATTGCTTAGTTAAGGACTAATTCTCATTAACTCCGTTGTGAAATAAGGTGTTGAAAAGGCCCAAAGAAGTGTGGGAGGAAAGAGTATGTATTTTTTGTTCTTCCGGAAAAGTGGAAACTGAAAAGCATTTCATTTTAGAATGTGAGGCCTTCAAAGACAACAGGGAAAGTTATGTAGATATTCTGACAACTAGCTTTTGGGATAATCTATTTAGTGAGGGGTTTGTCGAGAAACTGGGAGCGTTTATTGTGAGGCTTCACAAGAAAAAGACCAAATACATCAACTAAATGTAGAAGCAATGTCTCCCATAGACTATCTTTAACCTCGTAAATGTTAAAATATTTTTCTTTCTTTCTTTCTTATCCATATGTAATACCAAATTAATAGCATCATATATTGAACAAACCAATGTCATTGATTCAAATATATATCAATGGTAGATTTTGTGGTAAACAATCCAACTAATTTAATTTAATTGTATCATGTATCGAACCAATGTCATTGATTCACATATATATCAATGGTAGATTTTGTGGTAAACAATCCAAAGAGAAACAAACCTCGAAGTCACAACAAAGATTGCAAAGGTGAGCCTCGAGCCTCTAACCGAAAAGTAGCGTTCCCTCTTTGCTCAATAACAAAAGCAAAGGTCTCCCAGCTTTACATATGAAGGGGTTGCCCCGGCAGTAAGAACGATGCCGTGAATATTTGTCACAAGCTATTTTCCGCATTTCTATTATCGATGCTCCTGGACTCTTCAATCCCTTGCCGCAGATGTATCTTTGTTCATCACAATTCGCCTGATTTCGTGAGTCGAGGAAGGGATCAGCAGATCGAAGACTGTTCAAAGAAATTTAAGAACGGAAAAGTACTTAGAATTCAACGAAAATGGTGCACAATGCTTACGATTTAAATCAACTAGTGAAGGTTTGCCCTGCCAAGATTGAAAGCGTGGGTTCATGGGGATGCCGACTCCTGTTTGGATGCATCGACGGTTCTCTCAGAATCTACGTGCCAGAATCCATGTCCAGACAGAACATACCATCGGATGACAGCGATGGAAGTGGCATTATAACTGAGGCACACGTCTTGGAGAGAACCGTGGTTGGATTTGCGAAGAAGGCGGTGATGAGCATGGATGTGCTACATTCGCGAAGACTGCTACTTTCGCTGTCGGATGCGATAACTCTTCACAGGCTGCCGGAGTTTGAGGTAGTTGCCTACATCGGAAAGACCAAAGGCGCCTCTCTTTATGCTTGGGATGACAAACGCGGTTTTCTGTGTGTAAACAAGCAAAAAAAGTTATTCATCTATCGGTATGATGGTATGTATGTATTAGTTTCCTCTCTCAGCATTCCTAGGCATCTGGGTGATGGATGATCCATGGAAATTTGAATTGATTGATCAGGAAGCCGGGAGTTTGTGGAAGTGAAGGAATTCTCTGTACCCGACGTGGTCAAGTCAATGGCATGGTGCGGGGACAACCTTTGCCTGGGAATTAGGCGCGAATACGTTATTATGAATACTTTAACTGGAGCCTTCTTTGAGGTCTTCCCTTGCGGCAGAAGTGCCCCTCCTCTGGTTGTGTCTCTTCCCTCCGGAGAGCTTCTCCTGGGCAAGGTACTCCCCTTTCAAATTCACTTTTCTTATGCTCTCTAAAAGTTTTTCCATTTTATAATATCAACAAGGATTTTCAACCTGATTGGATGTAGATTATTGCCTATTAAATGAAGCCTATTAATCATAACTGCAAATTCCATAGCCACTGCCATGGTCCTGTACCCACACCGCAAATTCATTGCCTCATGCATGTAGGCGTTTAGTATGAAAAGGAACTTCTCTACTCATGTCCAGAGGTCCCACCACTACCTTACACCCAAGGACTTTTACTACTGTAGCTTCTTCGATAGAGGAAAACAATGGCTTTAGACAACTTATTTGCAGAGTTGTACATAATGATTGCCTTCCATAATCAGGGTTAATGGCTCTATCTACTAACCTAATACCAGTTACGACTTTTAAGTTTTGATCCTTGGAACACCACTGTACACTAGTGCTTGTATTTAGTTGAATATAGAATGGGAGAACATATAAGGTGCCCTGGCATGTACACTGCAGAAAATCAAGCCATCTTATATCGTACATTTGCCAAAAGATCCTTTTTATTCGCACTATGTTCCTAAGATGGTGTTGCAATGATCATTGGCCTATTAATTTCATTCAATATTAGTCTGCTGTTGTTATGACCAAAGTGTGGAAGGAGACTATCCCGTAAACAACATAGCTCAACATTATAGACAAGTCTTTGTTGGCAAGTACTCTCACAAAAAAGAAACACAAAAACACATTGTACTCCCTTTTTTACTCTCAGGAAATGGCCTTTGGTTCTATGCAGCATTTGGCACAAGAATTTTCAATTTTTTGTTTTGATTCATCCTAAAACTGTGAATGGACTGGGAACAAGTACCGAGTGGTCATTTCCAATCTAGAACACATGTTTTCAAGGCTCTATATATATTGTTAATTGAATATGTAGCAAGTTGTTCTATGATTCTGGCTTGAAGGACTGCTTTTATGTTAATCCTCTATATTTATGCTTGGTATTTGGTAGAGACATCGAAATTTCTGATGTCCATTTTACTATGAGATTAGAGGTAGGTTCGTCTGCCTTTATTGGGAATTGAGGGTTTCCCTAACCTCTTAATTCGTCCATCTAGACTGAAGATGCCTAGCTCTTGGAGGTGTTAGGGCATGGACTTAAGATCTTATGAGGACTTCCTCTAACAAATTCCATAATATACTTCCTTCTTTCCTTCTGTCCCTTCTGCTGGTGGCAGCGGGTGACAGGTAGAGACCTGGTATACTTTTGGCATTAGATCTGTGAAACCATGGACCTCCTCTCCCTCTTCAGCTAGCAGACCGACCCCCATAACTCTTGAGGAATTTGAGTTCCTGATCTCAACAGTGAGCACAAGATAGTTGCTCCTACCCCCCACCCCCCAGGGCATCGGTCTGTCGTCACTAGGTTCTATCTGGTGGCCTAGATTGTTAGGAGATTATTGACAGATCTTTCTAGATTTCCTTGCAGGGTTTTATTGTTTGACCCTCTCAGACCTCGACTCCCTCTTGAGGGCATTCTCAGATAGTGTATTGGCTCATTTTCCACTATCAATGATCGTACAGGGACATTTCCATTCTCTTCCTCCTTGATGTCCGCCTCTATCTCTGTTATGGGTGGAGGGCTTCCCCCTTCCCCCTCTCATTCTTCTCCTGCTTTCGGTGATGTGTAGCATTTTATCTTGTAATTTTTAGGGCCATGTGTAGTAGTTTAGTTTATGTTATTTTTGTTGAAAAGTGTAACTAGGTTCGGTCTTCATAATGACATGTGTAATTGTGATTGTATGTAATTGATGTAAAGAAGAAAATAAAATTATTTTTGAAATGCTTGAATCATGGGTTTCATGATCAAGGAATTTTATTTTTAGTTAAGGTTCCCATTGTGAGCTCTTAGGATTGGTCATAAGTCATGTATGAAGGACTCTTCTTGGGCATGTTACATATGTATGTGAGTCATTGAAAAGAGTAAAAAAATCCTCCAAGACCAAACTCAAGAACCTCCAGCAAGTTGGCCTCAAGATGAAGTGATGAACCTACACCAAAGGACATGTTGGCCTAGATCTCAGTTAAGTCAGCTTATGTACATGGGCAAACCACTATAAATATGCAGCTTGGCCTTCATTTGAGAACAAGAAATTTGGTCAAGGTCCGAAGCAAGAAGAAGTGCGAAAAACACACAAGAAGAGCCTCCATCCAAGCGAAGAAGAAGAGACTAAAAGTTGGGCTATTTTGGATTTGTTTTAGGGCTATTTTCTGTCACATGTGCGAAGGGATCTAGGGTTTCAATCTGCTGCAGATAGGACGAATTGCAGTCACACCAAAGTATTTAAGATTGGTATCAACAAGGTCTACTTGGAGGGCCGAGTTCACTAAGAAGGCAAGGAGGGCCGAGTTCACAAATCTCTCCATGATCTCCTCCCTCATGTAACCTAGGGTTTCTGAAGGGAACGTCAAAAAGTTGTAGAAAGTGTAGGTGAGCCGAATTGTAGTAAAGAAGGGCGAGGTTGCAGTAAGAGTGTTGCTAGGATTGAAGTTGAAGTCTAGAAACAAGCTCAAGTATAAAGGTGACTTGGTCTTGGAGGAATTTTGGTTAAGGGTCTAGGTCATGGTCTGTTGAATTTTGTAGCTTGGGAGGTTCTCCAAGCCCCAGGGGTTCAGGGGTTGGAGGACAAAGCACCACAAGGGCAGCTTGTGGGCTTGGAACCCAAGAAAGGGGTTTTGGCACCAATCGTGTTTTTGGGGCAGAACCATGATGGATTCACAACATGTGATGGATGAGGATAATAATGCTCGGAAAGATGATTCCAACGCATTGAAAATCTTCCGAATCCGAGTTGTTGTTAGAGAGATATGAATTTTTGAAGTTGATATAATTAATTAATTGTCAAGTAGGCCGACTTGATAAGTGTCACTTCAAATGTGATGTTGAGCCTTCATACGTGTATAAATATGAAGCGTATTGAAGTCGTTTAGGCATCCATTTGTGAGCAATACATCTCCAAGTGAGTTCTGAAATTTCGGTGGAGAAAAGAAGCCTAAAGAATAGCGTGGAGAAGCCCTAGGAAAAACGTGAGGATTTTAGGATTGCTGTAGGTGACAACGTGTGAATCTAGGGTTACATGGGTTGCTGTTTGGGTGTTGTTCTTGGGCTAGGTTTATAGGATAGAAGTGGAGCTAACCCGCAGTGAGGAGACCTAAAGACAGCGTGAAAGAGGCCTGAAAGAGCAACGTGGATTCTCTGTTTGTTGTAGGTGACATCATGGAGGAGAAGGGATGTTTTAAGGTGTGAATAGGGTTGTCTTAAGGGAGGATTAGGGCTAGTGTGAAGGGCTGTCTAGGCTAAGCAGAATAGAAGGATAACGTTGCTATTTGAGGGTGTTGTTTGGGCCTGTTGAGAAGACCGAAGTTACAGCAAGTTGTTGAGCTAGGCCGAAGGCCATAGCCAACAACTTGAAGCTATTCCAAGGTAGCCTTGAGGTGGACAAGGTAGAGAAGTGACAACGTGGTACTTGGAGAGTCTTTTCTAGGTGGACTGAAGTCCTAGAAGGGTGTAGGTTGCTGACAGCGTGGAGGTTGAGGGCTGCATATTGTGCCCTAACCAATATTGCGGAAGCAACAACTAACAAGTCAAGGACAACGGTGTTTTGGAGAGTTGTATTGGGTCAAGGCTTGACTGTGTTTGGATCAGATTGCCTTGTAGCCTGTTGGAGCCAATTGGAAGACATTCTGGGGAGGGAAGGTGTCTTCCTAGGAGCAAATTCTGCAGTGAAATCTTGGGTGTCATAGAGCTGGTTGGAGGGCAGCGAGTTGACCACCCAAAGTAGCCCTTGACAAGCTATCTTGAAGGACAAAGAGCAGCTGAAGGTTGGGTGCAGGACGGTGCCAAAGTGCAACACTTTGATGAACGAAAGTTGCTGCTAGCCTGGCAGATTGGAGCTCGGGTATTGGCTGGCCTAGAGTAGCAGATTGGATTAGCCCAAGTACATCGTGCAGAAGGACGTGCAACAGTGTTAGAGGTTAGCCCTCTTGAAGTCTCGATGTGTAATGGCCTTGATGGACTAAGGCACTACTAGTGAGCAGAACGGGTGCGACGGACCGACAAGACAAGATACGACAAGAAGTGCTGTAGCCAAGTTTGTCATTGTATCTTGTAACCATAGACTGTTGTATTTATCAGATTTGGATTAATATAACGAAGATTGGTGATTGTACATTATTGTACAATTTTGTTTAAAACTGTGTTCATTGTGCATTGTATGATTTACTGCTTTAGATTTTTTGTTGTGCAAAGTAGTTTATGGTTGAGACTCTTGGTTTGGTAGCGTCAGTGATTTAAGACTCTAACCTAGATCCAAGGTCACAGAATTTCAACATGGTCTTGGTATTCGTCAATTGAAGTCTCTATAAGAAGAAGAATTTGTTTGGGTTTTCCTCTCAACTGGGAGAGGTTTTGGTCTTGGTTGATCGCCTACATACTGTGTCTCTTGTCTCTTTATTGTTTATGCTTTGGTGGCTGTTTCATGAAGAAGAACACTATAATAATCTAACTAAAGAGAAGATCCTAATATAGGAAGTAAAAAGCATTCATAAGCAGTTATCATTAATAGAGAAATCATCTAATCTCGATGCCCTAGATTTCTCAACATGGTATCAGAGCTAAGGTGACAAAGTCAAGGAAGGGTATCTTATCAAGGGACATTCAAGGATCAAATCTCGAAGGATATCAAAACAAAAGTCAAGATCTACAAAGAAGTGTCAGAACCCTAGATCGAAGAAGAAGTCTACACTAGAAGAAGTCTTGGGATCCTCAAAAGGCCACAAAGACCCTACTCAAGTTGAAGGAACTTACAAATCAAAGTTTCTTGAGACTATTCATCCTAGAGAAGCAAGATTGAGGACGTTGTCATCATCTTCAAAAGTTCTAAGGCAATCTCCCTTTCGAAGCAAGCTCCTTACCATTGAAGAAAATCATCCAAGAAGCATCAAGACATCATCAAGAAGTCATCATTGATCATCATCATCAAAGGATCTAAAGTGATCTCCTTCTTTTTGGAGTCAAGGATCACTCTTGAAGAGATCTATCTTCATCAAGGAGAAGTTCTCTATCATCTTTATTATCATCAAATTCAAGGAGGCAGCAAGTGGAAGAAGCATCTTCACAAGTAAGCATATTTATGTCTGAATCTGTCAAAATGTCTTTTTGCAAGGAAAGCAACAAATTGGTTGGGGCTTCAAACTATCTTGCATGGAAGAAGAGGGCAAATCTGAATCTCATTGAAAATGAGGTTATGGATCATGTCAAAGGATTTATCACCAAACAAACGAAAGAAGATGCTCAAGCAATTGCAAAGTTTATGAAAGGGGAAGTGAGGGCTCAAAGGATTCTCATGGAATCCATCAAGGATCCCCTCATTCCATATGTATTTAAACTCGACACAAAATAAACATATGACAAATTGGTAGAGTTGTTTTCTATAAGCACTGTAGGAGAAGTTATTTGAGATCTCTCCAAGGTAAGAACTCTACAAGCTAAGGATATCAAAAGAGGAAGGGATAGCCTCATACTTTATGAGGATATCTAAAATAAGGGATCAACTTCAAGATTTGGGAGAAATAATGCCTGACAAGGAGATGACCACTGTAGTACTAAATGCATTGCTAGAGGAATGGGGTAACTTTACTTCAAGCATTTATGGGAAGAAAGATGCTACTCCATTCCAGGATCTATGGTCTCTATGCAAAATCGAAGAAACCAGGCTGAAGGCTAAAACATATGTGGGATCAAGTGAGCAAAATCAAGCATATGCTACTATGACAAAGAGAAGAGGAAATACTGGAAAATTTTGGTCCTCAGAAAAAGAAGAACCGGGCTAAGGTTCAATGCTATGGATGTCAAGAATATGGGCATTACAAAAGAGATTGTCCAAAGCTCAAGAAGAATAATAACAAAAGAGGTAGAGAAGACGCCCATATCACCGAAGAAGTGGAGGAAACTGAAAAGAAGAAGTCCAAGAAAGAGGAAGTAAGAAATCTCTACTATGATTGAAATAGTCTTCCTGACCTGGTTCTTTTCAAGTTCCTGTTTTCAATTTTTTTTTTTGTTATAATTTCTTTGTTGTTGTTTATTTGTTTGTTAGATATGACTATGACGATTCACTAAGGAAAATGATAGAATGGATCATGGCATCATAGAAGCAGCTTGTAGCATCATCATAGAGAAGCATGAAAGATGGTTGAAATAGAAGTCTATGGAAAGATATAGCTCTCAGTAACCTCATTAGAAGCATAAGTGGCACTTATTGGAAAAGGAAGAAAAAGTCATCTAGCACAAAACTCATCATACATTAGTCAAAGGGAAACATCTGTTGAATGAGGATACTCAAGATCCTCTATTGGAATCTTCATCGGAAGGTTCACCAATCAAAAGGAAGCAAGTGTTTCATCAAGAATTTCAACTTGTGGGAATTCATGGGATGATGGTATGATGACAAAAGAGGTAAAGCAGATCAAGGAATTGAAGTTCTTTCAATCAAGGAAGCTGCTGAAGGAAGTCTAGATGACCTGAAGGAAAATGAGGTATGTATGCTTGTGTTCGATATTTGTAGAGTCATGTTGGATAAATGCTCTATCTCAAGAGCATGATCAAAAGAAAGGATCTCCTCCTTTGAAAGATGCAGGAAGGCATAGGTCACACATTGTCTAGATGAAATCAACATAATATGTCCTCATATGAAATATGAGGTGGTTGACAAAATTGGAGGAACTATGACTAGAAGTTCCTAGAAGGAAATGCGTGAAGAAAGAAAGGAAGAGATCATGAAATATGCAACTATGGAAAAAGGCAATCAACATCTGAGGACTGAGAGATTTGACTAGGATATCTCCATGAAAGATATGAAGACTTTGATGAAGTCTAAAAAAGAAAGAGACCCTTGACAATATATATCTTCTGGAAATGTGTCAATGTGTATGCAGGATGCTGATGCGAACTAGAAGATGTCATGATAAAAGACCATCACAAAGGTAATTTTATGTTCATTTCTTATTTTTGAATGATATCTGGATAGGCTTATGCAGGGCTGCCAAGGGAAGAGCTATGGGTATCTTCCACCACTCATGTCCATGTAGTAGGATGAAAGATCCTTAAGGAAACATGGCATGAAGAAGGCAACATGGCATGAAGGAAGGCCAGATAGGAACTGATGGATCACTTTCCAATGAAAGGAATAATGACATGACTGAATCATGGATGAAAGTGATGGATGGTCTGTGACCTATGAAGAAGTCCCAAAACATGAAAACTCCTGAATAATGAAAAGAAGTTCATGAAATCATGAGGAGGAGTTCTTCAAGCAG
Source organism: Pinus taeda (assembly GCA_000404065.3). Classification (NCBI taxonomy): domain Eukaryota; kingdom Viridiplantae; phylum Streptophyta; class Pinopsida; order Pinales; family Pinaceae; genus Pinus; species Pinus taeda. The sequence goes on from APFE030264470.1 coordinate 243,915, forward strand.
CTGGTTGTCCCATCATCTCCACCTAAAGAGTTGTTGTGATGCAGGAGCATCTAGACCCAGCCAGCAATGTGATGAAATGGTCACATGTTGTGGCTAAAATAGAGTGAAATTCATTAACTGTCGGTCAAAAATAGATTTACTGAGGAGGTTGGATTCCTCAAATAGTTTGTTATTGTAATAAATAAGAGATTATCTTATTTAAATGTAGAGATAATAGTTGTTAGTCTAGGTGTGCTTGAAAGCAACGAAATAGAAGATTTCTGTTTGATTTTTAATGATAGGAGATTAGTATTACATTATCTATTGTTAGAGGAATTAGTGGATAAATATAGTGAACATTGTAATAAGAAGGAGACTCTTTGTAGAGGTTTGGGGAGAGGAGCGAAAGCTCAGATTTGAGAGGTTTTCTGATTGGATGCCTTCGGGCAGTTTGTAGATGGCCTAAATGTTGAATATTCGGCAAAGACCAGCGCTGTAAGTATTCGCATTTGTTAATAAAAAAAAAAACAGTGTGTTTTCAGAATTGTGTGGTTCCATTTATGGAGTAGTTTTCTGTAACTGAGTTTTAAATTGAGAGTGCACGTTTTATAATATTTGGTGTTGTGAAATCATTGTTTATGAGTTAAATGCAAAACTGTTGAAGACAGAATACTTTGAATCGAGCGCTGAATCTTGGTGTGAATGAGTGTTTGATTTATATGTAATTGAATCTATGATTTTGATGGATCGTTGGGTAAACAGTAAGGCTGAAAACTGTTTGATGTGTGGAACTGAATATACCTCAAATTGGACAAGGTTCGATTCAGAAATAGTTCTGCGAGCAGTAGAGTATTAATTTCTGCAATAGTTGTAGCATTGGTGTGACAATTTGGGCACGGAATAACGTTGAAATCAAATGATACAGAAATCGTGTTAAATTCCCACTTGAATGGTTTTAAATGTATGTAAAAAGCGCTGTCTGGAATCAATAGCTGACAGAGGTCGATGAGCAAGTGAGTGAGTGGTAAGCTGGATGATATAAGGTTGCGTTGAGTTTTGTTTTGCAGGAGTGGATACAAGCAATTAAAATCTGAGTAATTATGGTGCGTTGGTGCGTTGTTAAATCAGTTGTTTATAATTAAAATCGTGGCGCCAATCCACAACATTAGGAAAGGCGTGGTTCCAAAGGTCGATTGTCATCGTGTTATTAAAACAAACGTAGAGTAGAAGGGTCGATAGAAGAAATCCTTGAATTTGACGGAATGGTAAGTGAAATGCAATTGGGTTGAGAATCAACACTGTAAATAGAACTATGAAATTGGGTTAACACGGAGGTTTGCGCTCTTTCAGTGAAACGGAAGGTATGTAAATTGTCTGAGCAGATTGTTGAACTTTGATTTTCTTTTAATCAAAATAAAATATGGTTGAAACGTTAACTGTGAGCCCCGGCACCTGTTTGTTTTTTTAAGCCTGAGTTATGTAGGCCGGATGGAGAATGGGAAACACTTTGGCCTTGTTGGCAAAATCCACTATTGTTAAGTCGATAGATGTGTTGAATGAATTGATATTGACTTTAATCAAACTCTGTGTACATATGAAATGGGCAGACCGAAAGTTGAGATGGAGGTGTGAGAGCGTTGGAGAGGGCGCACTCGAGTTTGCATAGAAATTCATGGTAAGCATATCTGTATTTACTGTAGGCAGATCTATTGTAATATTGAAAAGAATGATCAATCGCAGAGGCGGAATCCTCTGACTAAGAATTGCCTTTGCAGAAGTGATGAAAATCGATGCAGCGTTTTGAAATAGAGAGGGGTATTAATTTGCCAGTTTAAGGCGCATTTTGTTTTATTGTATTCTGAGATGATGGGCGCATTGTGCCAACTAAAGTATGTTTTTAAATGAATCAAAAGGTTGATTACTGGGTTATGGAGCTGAAACATATGTTGAAGATAGTTTCTGAAATGATAATGGCAGGGGTGAATTTGCATGGTATTAAAATTTTTATGTTGAGATGCATGTTGATGTGCAGGATAGAAAAAGATTCTGGGTATTGCAGGTTGGTCCTGCGTCATGTTGTAGGTCCCTAATTAAGAGGGAGCCTGGAAATAAGTTTTTAACTTGGTAGAAACTTGGAAGCAAATTCCCAAGCCAAGAGGGAGCTTTGGTACGTTCCTTCTGTAGGAATGAGTCCCTTCCTTCATTGGAATAGGTATGTCCTTCCTAAGTTGAGAAGGGAGAGATAGACACATCATTCTTGTCTTCACTTGGGAAGATAGAATGGAGGATTGGGTAAACATCTGACATCCGATACTCTTTGAGAATGAGTTAGGACATCCAAGATAAGACTCTAAGAGTAGTCGTAGAGGACCAATATTCTTTGAGGACTAGAAATCCAAGATAAGAATAGTCTTGGTGGAACACACTCTGAGAACTCGGGTAGGGTATGTCTCGAGAGAGACAATGATGGGGTTGTCTTTACATCATTGGTCTTGCCATCATTGTGCTCTGATCTTGTGGAGAGATAGAGCTGTTAGTCAAGGCCTTGCTATATGACAATGCTGGTTGATATGATGCTATACAGTTGGGTTACCACTCTGACTCTTCTTATGAGAATTCTTAAGATTGAGAATGACCAAGTACCATTATGGATACCTCCCTAGTTAAGAGGGAGTGTTGAAAAGTGTAACTAGGTTTGGTCTTCATAATGACACGTGTAATTGTGATTTTATGTAATTGATGTAAAGAAGAAAATAAAATTATTTTTGTAATGCTTGAATCATGGGTTTCATGATCAAGGAATTTTATTTTTAGTTAAGGCTCCCATTGTGAGCTCTTAGGATTGGCCATAAGTCAAATTGAGTCAATGTCATGTATGAAGGACCCTTCTTGGGCATGTTACATATGTATGTGAGTTATTGAAAAGAGTAAAAGGATCCTCCAGGACCAAGCTCAAGAACCTCCAGCAAGTCAGCCTCAAGATGAAGTGATGAACCTACACCAAATGACATGTTGGCCTATATCTCAGTCAAGTCAGCTTATGTACATGGGCAAACCACTATAAATAGGCAGCTCGATCTTCACTTAAGAACAAGAAATTCGGTCAAGGTCTGAAGCAAGAAGTGCGAAAAGCACACAAGAAGAGCCTCCATCCAAGCGAAGAAGAAGAGAGTAAAAGTCGAGCTATTTTGGATTTGTTTTAGGGCTATTTTCTGTCACACATGCGAAGGGATCTAGCGTTTCAATCTGCTGTAGATAGGATGAATTGCAGTCACATCAAAGTATTTAAGATTGGTATCAACAAGGTCTACTTGGAGGGTCGAGTTCACTAAGAAGGCAAGGAAGGCATAGCGAAGGCATAGAAGGGCAACTCTCTCTATGATCTCCCTCATGTAACCTAGGGTTTCTGAAGGGAAGGCCAAAAAGTTGCAGAAAGTGTAGGTGAGCCGAATTACAGTAAAGAAAGACGAGGTTGCAGTAAGAATGTTGCTAAGATCGAAGTTGAAGTTTAGAAACAAGCTCAAGTATAAAGGTGACTTGGTCTTGGAGGAATCTTGGTTAAGGGTCTAGGTTATGGTCTTGGTATTCATCATATGAAGTCTCTGTAAGAAGAAAAATTCGTTTGGGTTTTCCTCTCAACTGGGAGAGGTTTTGGCCCTGGCTGATTGCCTACATACTGTGTCTCTTGTCTTTTTATTGTTTATGCTTTGGTAGTTGTTTGATGAAGAAGACACTATAATAATCTAACTAAAGAGAAGATCCTAATTTAATGAAGTAAAAAGCATTCACAAGTAGTTATCATTAATAGAGAAATCATCTAATCTCGATGCCCTAGATTTCTCAACAATTTTATGTTTGACCTCTTATAGATTAGCTTATAGGAGTTGCTCTGGCACTCCTATAGTCTGTCACCACTGATTGTACGGGTACCTTTGCATCCCATTGACCTACCCTTTTGGTCATTCATGGACATTAATAAAATTATCTTATATCATCTTTAATGCCAGTAAATGATTTTTTGTTTCTATATTCCAATATTCATACAATTCAAAATTCCAAAAGGAGAGCCACCTCTTACAAATGGCATAAAGAGTGCATGCAGAGCAATAATCTCTGCCATATCCATGAAATAGTAATGAGTGTTGATTTTTGTGTAGCATAGGGAGGTGTTCCTGCATGCCAAAAGGCCTCCCAACTTCCAAGTTGGCCAAGGAAAATTATGAAAATGAAAATGAAAATTATTATTTTTGGGCTTCATGTAGTCCCCAAGTGTCAAGTCGGCCCCACAAATGAATGGGTGTGACCTTTGGTCAAAGTCCACCCCATTTGATTAATATAAATACACATGAGACTCCTCCACTTTGACCAATTCAGACATCACATTCTCTCTTCTGATCTGATCCACATGTGTGAGAAAAAGACAAGGAAATCTGAAGTTTGACCGAGTATAGAACCTGCCATTTGACCAAGGTTGACCTGCTTCATTTGACCAAGTCTGATCTGCTTCGTTTGACTGAGAATTTGCTGTGTTTGACCAATAATCTGACCAAGTTTGACCAAAGAGAAGAGGCTGTTTGACCACATAATTGACTGCAGGAAGTCAACCACAGGTCCAAGTTGGCTGCAGGGGTCAACCACAGGACTGAATTTAACCGCAGCGGACAGGCTGACCAGGACGAAGAGTTTACCATAATTGACTATTTTGAAGACTTGACCAGCATTGACTAAGCTGGAATTTTGACCAGGTTTGACTGGTGATTGACCTGGATGTTGGTTCAAATTTCTTGACAATTTTGAATTGTAAATGTTGCTGAAGAACAATTTCTCCTTAGAAGAAAAGTTGCTGGGTTTTTCCCAAGGTTGGGTTTTCCCAAAGGTAAATCTTCTCTCTATTGTGGTTGGCTGTCTGTTTTCACTGCGTTACTGTTGAGATTTTATGCATGTATTTGCTTAATGATATATGTGATATAAGATAACTTGATTGGAAATCATTGGAAAGTAATTATCAGATCAAAAGATCAATTTCTACTGTGCATTATTGTAGAAAAATCAATAATGAGTTCATTACATTTGCTCTGATATATTCTCTAAATGCATTCCTTCACTGGGAAAGGAAAAGAAAATGGCAAACGATCTTATTGCTATGCATGTTGATAAAGAACATTTGTCTGTCTTCGTTATGACCATGGCTAGGACTACCTGACTGGTTTGGCATGTGAAAACCCATCTTCAGAAGAATCATATCATACTTTGTGAGCAGAGAAATAATCTTCATTATTTCCTGGATAGGAAGATATACATATCTTTGTTATCCATAAAATGTTTGCAGGTAGTCACTGTTTTGCATATTTTACAAGGTTTTAAAATTGTTCTGAGCATCATTTTATTGTCTAATCTGTATTTGTATGCTTTGGAATGGATGGTATTGTTATTTATCCCCGTGCAGAAAGTTGGAAATAGTATCTGAGAGTGTAGGTTTTCACAGTTAGTCATGATTATGCTTCAATTTTCTGGAGACAAACTCTGTGCAAGATTTTGAAACGTCCAACATTTCAAGTGGACCCTCTACCCATCATCAGGGACAAATAAGGCTGAAAAATATGTTAAAGACAAAAAATTATGGTCCTTGTGGCTTTGACCATTGAGTTTACACGGGAACCTCTCCTCACTGGAATGACCCTTTTTCTTATTTTGCTTGGAACCAAGAGATTTTTTTATATTACTACAACCCTTTATGGGGTTTTGAAAATGCATAAAATACAAACTGGGCGAGTCTGGTCTGAGAAACCAGCTCAATCCATTGTCTAGATTGTTTACAAAGAATCCTGTACCCTAAGCAATAACATATTTTTCTCATTTCCTGTTGATTTTAACAGTCAATTAAACAGAACAGAAGGGGACTGAATAGATATGGATTTCAATGTTGATTTGGGGTCGCATCAGATGTTGTGCTTTAGCCTCGAAAATTGGTGGAGAGGCTAAGGCACATGGGATCTCCAATACCTAGAAATGGTTTGAACTTTGGACAGATTCTAAATTGTTTGAGAGATATTAAAATATTTAATATTTTTAATGGAGTCCCTAAGTCTAAACTTAGGGAAAATAAAATATTAATGTGAATTAATATAAAACTGTGTTAAAAGGGTCCAAAAGTCATGGATCAAGCCAGATCTAATCTTAGCCATTGATTAGGGACTTAATCTTGGCCGTTGAATTGCCAACGAGAAAAGTATAAGAGGAGGCTTGAGGGTCACTTGGAGAACACACTGAGTTGATCAATATTTCGATTTTCTGGGGTAGGGTTTGCTGAGGAAGTCGAAAGAGTGATCAGAGATTGCCGCTGAGGGGTAGTGAATACAGAAGTAGAGGCAGAGATAGTACCAGGAGGATCAGCACAAAAATCGGGGGAGAGGGACGCAGAGCCAGCCAGAGGTTCATGCAGAGCCAGCCAGGGCTCACGCAGAGGCAGCCAAGAGCTGCGCAGTGCCTCAGAGAGCCAACGTGGGTGACGCAGAGACTTTAAGGGCTGGCGCAGGGCAAGCCAGGGTGACGCTGGGCAGACATTGGGCCAGAAAGCGCTGACGCAGTCCCTAGAGGCTGACGCTGGGGTTTTTGTGGGGTAGATTGGAGCTGGGAGCTATTAGAGTGTTTATCCGGGGTTTCAGCCGGAATATCTACTTCCGAGTAGAGAGGTACTATTGCCGAGATTATTCTTTGTTGGGTGAGTCAGTTTTGGCACCCAAATTGTATTCAGAAACTGCATAATAATAAAATCCTCAGATAGCTGCACCGGTTTTCCCGCATTGGGGTTTTCCGGGGACATTGGTCCAAAAACAATGGTGTCACTTGTGTGCTTGTTTTTGTTTCCTTCAGTTGATGATCTGTAATGTGTTGAGCATTTACTTGTATTTATTTTCAGTATTTACATGGTAAATAACCTGTTCATTAATCAGAACAAGTAGTCAGAAATAAATCAGAAAAGTACATGAAGGGTTTCTAACAGTTAAACTTAGAAATTCCAACAATCAACTCTTCTTTCCATTTTGGTCAACTTCATTTGGCTGTATGGGCTCCTTCTCAATCAGCGATCTTGTCTTCTAACAGGATTTCATATCTCTTCTACTTTTGATCCAGGAGAGAGATGGTTACTTGTTTGCTGACCACTGCTTCTCTCATGTAGAAGAGATTGGTCTCCATTCTGATTGGCTTTGTATTCAGCACCTTATTCTGATTCAAGATATTCTCCATATTCAGTTCAGTTTGAGCCAGACATTCCCTTAAATGTGTAAAGGCCTGACGAATTTCTTGCTTTAGCCATGCAACTAAAACAAAAATATTTATTCTTGGCCTTGAATAATTGAGTTGTTGAGACCTGAACCAATTGCCTTCCCTGTGCCCATCCTTCTAATAGCCTACGATATCAGGTTTCTCCATGGGTTGGAGCTGTATCATGGCCTCAGAGATTCCTTGCTCTGAATTTCCTCTAATGTGGTTGGTCTGGTGGCTCTTTGTGTTGACACTGCTCTCCTAGGCTCCCACACCTTTGTGGCCTTAGCTCGCTTCTTGCTGGAGTGCTTCCTTGGCCTCCTTTTTCTGTTAGTCTTTGTTTGGGCTTCTTTTGTTGCTTTCTCACTTTTGGTTTTGTGGCTTCAATCCTTTTCAGACTGCTTGAGGGCGCTGCAACTCTGCTTCTAGACTTAATTTGAACTCTAAGTCTGCTTCTAGATTATTTGGAACTGAAGCAAAATTGATTTTGATTTCCATGTCCATCTGTTTTCAGAGGAAATGTTGCCATAAATGCTGATGGTCTATTTGTCACTCTTGAGAAGTAAACGAGCCATTATTTGGAGAGGGGTGGTGGCGTCAATTTTGCCCCTAACAAATATTCTTTTAATTTCTAATGTTCCAATGGAAGCCATAATCAAATTTGAAAGAAAAACGTATTTAAACAAAATGAGAAAACTATACAATGGACAGAGACTATACAATGGACAGAGATCTCTTGATTTTATCTTGCCAGTTTTCTTTCTCTTTAATGTCAGTTGGAAACTGTGTCTTTTGAAGATTTAAGTCACACTGCATGGGCAAGTTTACAACGTAGTCAGTTATCTTGTTAGTTGTTTGCATTACATGTTCACAGGCTACCTAAAAAATTGGACTGCCTCTCTTATCTAATTCAGTTGACTGATGAGTTCCCATGAGGGATTGCCTTTGTTGTTTCTTAAGAGGTCAATGTTTTTGAGTCCCCTACAAAGATGTCTTTACTGTAACCCCTTATTAAGTTATTAGACATTCCTTTATCCCTCTTATTAACACGTTTAGCTCTGCCTGGTTACTTATTCGTGTTCCTATACTCTGCACACAGTTCTAAAATATTTCCCTGGCTATCTTCAGCCACTCCTTTTCTCCTACCTTCCTCAGATTGCCTTTGGATGCCCCAGCAAAGTTTATTTTTACCCGTGGAAAGGAGATTAAAAAGGAATATGAGAAAATGAGAAGAAAGTTTATTATATTGCCTAATAACTTAGTTGAACTTGTGTAGTATAGAAGTCAAAGGTAATGATGCTATCTACTTGAATTAAAGTTGACACAGATGTGATTATATATGGGGTTGGGATCAAAGCTACTGTATGGGACTTAGAATAATTAGTTCACTTGTTGTGAGCCATGAAGTATAGAACCATACATGATAAGATGTAGAATAGTTCATAGAATACAAATGTTTTGTAGAGTTAAGTTGGAAAAAACAACTAAGCATTAGGTTATTTTTTACATACATTTTCCTTTATGAGCTATACCAATAGATTAGACTTTGACATCATGGGGATCTTGATTTATGGTGTTTGGGATAAAAAACCAATGAAGGTCCATTTTATACTTGGATCTATCAAGCATCGAGAGGGATCAAATTTCTTAAGGTGTATTCATTTTTATCATTTAATTCCATGTCATGCATTAATTCCTTCATATTAAATGATAAAAAAGTTACACCTTAAAACATTTTATCCCTCTTGGTGCTTGATAAATCTGCGTTTGAGATGGATCTATGCCGGTCTATTTTTTTTATATGTTGTCATGTGACATGTACATATGTAGTTATTTATTTTTTCCTGTTATGTACATATGTAGTTATTTATTTTTTCCTGTCATGTACATCTGTACATACGTAGTTTTTTTTGTCATGCATACATTTACATGCATAGTTATTTATTTTTTGTTTATTTAATATTTTGTTGTCATGTAATGTTATCTGACAACATCTTCCCCATATTGAGCTAATATGTAATGCCCTTTTTCGAGTAATGACTACAAGGGTTGACTTAGTAGCTTATTTGATTCCCATAGGCTATAGTTTTTTTTATAAGTAAAAGAGCTTTGTATTATAGATGAGTTACAAAAATTATGAACTTTTGAGCTTTAGAGCTCAGTAAAAACTAGCCATAGGCATGGGCTTGAAACTGAGAGAGAAGATGGTGTAGACAAGCATCAGGAGGCTTCTGCTCATAGAGGAGAAACCAGAGAGCCTCCTAACAGATACATAGCAACAAAATAAGCATAATCATAATGAGGGCCGAGAACATAGAAACATTAAATCCGCAGATGAGGCTACCTTGATGAATGCGTAATGCCCAACTAGTGCTCTGGAGGGTCCTCCTGGACCATGGGGCATGGCTTGTAATACTCTGGGTCATCTGGCAGAGGGAGACCTGTGGAAGCTGGATGGCTAGAAACACAAATTGCCTCTAGAGAGGAGTGCCACCTTGACCACTGACTTTGCCACCTTTGCTGCTGGAGGGGCTCGAGCTGGTTGAGGCAGGGTTTGACTTGGCGCGAGACTGATGTCACCTAGGAAAAGGGTTGCGAGGCCTGTCGTGGTGAGCTTCAGTGTGCACTGGAGAGAGCGAGGGGGAGTCATCCACGTTTCAGTAGAGGGAGACACAGAGCCCTGGAGTTGCATGCCCAGGAGGTTGGTAATGCAATGATAGGCTAAATTTGCGTGATGTAGGTAAAATTCCATATCGAGAACATTGCCTTCTAGCAGAACATTGATATCTTCTTGATCCCTGTAATGGCAGCCAAGGAGCTTACGTAGAGCCCAAAGGTGGGCCTGTGACCTTGAGCTCCTTAGCTTCTACGTTGGCCACCATGCGGCAATAGCGATGTGGGACGCTGCAATCAAAGTGCTTGTCCCCTTGCCCATGACAGGGAGGGAGGGGAGGTCCGCCTCTTCCTCAACCACCTCTGCTAAATCGCTCATGTTCCCACACCATTATTGTTGTGAAATCAAATGCAATTACTTGGATATGAACATGGTCTCCACCTTTGAGCAACTGAGGAAAATGGTGGCCATTACCGTGAGCTCCAAGCCTTTTAACAAAGTTTTCATCTCGCCAGATGGCAGAGTGATTGAACCTGCGTTTAATGTGCTTTAAATGCAGGAGGAGGGTAGATTTGACACCATCTCCTTGCTCCAGACCCAAGACACAGTGGAAGGCATGTCAGTGGCGTCGCCGAAATTCCACTCTAGTTGTTCTACGCATTGGCTTCATGGAGGTAGTTAATGCTTTAAGCTTGCTATCTGACACTCGGATCTAGGGGGATTCCCATAGGCTATAGTTGAAAGAAGGGGATCAATTAATTTATAAATTTAGTGCCATTTCTAAGGTGATGTTGAGTAATTAAATTAAAATGGATGTTATTTTATGACCCTTGGTATTCTAATGGGTGAAAAGTTATAAAAAGAAAATTGGAGTTCACTCGGGGTATGATTTCATTATTTGTGAATTTGATTTGGAGAGCTCTTGAGGCTTGATGTGCAGGGGTGAAACCCATCATGAGAATAAGTTTCAATGGTGAGACTAATCCACCCTAGTTGGTTAAGATTGGTTTCGGTGGTGAGACATATCCACCCTAGCCGATCCAAAGGAACAATTACTCAGATTCTTCATAGCGATTTAACGAGAAGAAGAAGATTGATTTTGCCAGAGATCGTGGAGCTTGGAGACAGAGGCAATTTACCCATTGCAGTAGTTTTGAGGTATTTTTTGGGAAGGTCTAATTCATCTTGAGGAGGCCGAATTAATTGTGCAACTGAATATTTTGTGAGGCCAAAAATTATATTGAGAAGCCGAGTTCATCTTGGAAGCTGAGTTTCATTGTGGAGGCCAAGATAAATAAAGAGGCTAAGATCTTCATTTTGGAAGGCTGAATTCTAATTGTGGCAACTTAGTAATTCAGTGGGGGTCAAATTAAATTGTTGGAGGGCTGAATTAATTTTGGGGTGGCCGAGTTACTTTTTGGGTTGGATTCTAGAGGCAATTGAGTTGATCATTAGGACAACTGAATTGAACTAGAGGAAGCCAAATTCCCTTATGGGGTCGAATTCCCGGAGGAAGCTGAATTAGTCTCCCAGGGTCAAATTCTCTCTTGGAGGATCAAATTGATTGAGGAGATCACAACTATACTTTTCGGAGGCCATACTTTCATCTCAGCCAAATCGTGCCAGTTGCTGAAGTAGATTCTAGGTTCCACAAGTTAATAATTTTGTATGTAATCTCTTGATTTGGTTTAATAAAAATTGGCTGAAGCATTTGGTGTCTATTTGGTGGATTTACTGCATAAAATTGATTAGCAATGGTTTCTTAATTTTATTGTGTAATGCCTCTCATTATTCGCATGCAATTTTTTTGAATAAATAATTGCCTGCAAAGTGTTTGTTTGAACAACTGAAAGAAAATTTGAAATTCGTGCAAGTTAAACCAATATTTTTAGTAGGGGATGTTAAAGAGGTATCAATGTTGGTTTTCTTGCTAGCTTGTGAGTATATGCTACTTTGATGATCATGAAACCAAAAGATAGGTCATACATCACCTATATGAGATAGAAGAAAGGAAGGGACCTCCCTCATTCAAACTTGGAGGGAGAAGAAGAAATGGGTATTCTCCTAGCTTATGCGTATCTCTTTGACTGTTAGTGGGTGTGAGAGCTGCCTGCCATGTGTAGTTTAAGTGGAGTGGTAGGGGAGCAAACTCCCTTGAAATCTCGAATGACCAATAAGTGGGAAAGCACCTTGACAAACCAGCTCAAGGAAAAGGAAAAGTCAAATAAGTGGAATAAGCAGGATAAAGAACTTGGCAAGCAAATCACCAACTTGAAGAGGGAACTTGAAGAATCCATAAGGACTGAGGAAGTCTTAAGAAGTCAAATGAAACAGAAGGAAGAGGATTGCATAAAGCATGAACAGGAAATTGTCACCTTGAGAGCAAAAGTGGACAAGGTGAATAAAAAATCGAGGAGTTCACAGGTCTAGGATGACATTATCAATTTCCAAAGATCACCACTTATCAAGACAGGTCTTGGATATGCTAGTGATTCCTTGTGTTAGAAGGGTGAAGATGTCAAAGAGGAAGAAATGTCACATGACAAAAATGAGAAGAAGCCTCATGAAGAGAAGACTCACTCCCAAGATGAAGAGAACCACATATTAAAGAAGAAAAGAAGCCTCATGAAAGGAAGTCTCATGCCAATGATGAAGAGAAGCCCAAAGTCAAGGTCTTGCACAAGTCAACCAACAACGGAAGCTGGAAGGCCAATGCCTCAAGAAGACAAGATGATGCATTCAAGATGCCAAATCATAGAAGAGCATTTAGAGGTGGAGAACATCAAAGCCTTGGATATTCTCAAGGGCGAGACACCTTTAGGAGATCATCACCCTGTACATCAAGGTATGCAAGCACATTTTATGGTTATTGCTATGCATGTTCTAACTTTGGACATAAAGTTGGAGATTGCAGAGAATATAGCAGGAGTATTGACAAAGGGTTTTATCAAAGCCCTAGAAGCAGAATTTCTAAAAGACAAGACATAATCCCATATTCTTATGACAATAGAAGTTACAACACCTTTGCTCCATTATTCAGACTAGATGTAGAGTGCTACCTATATCATAACTTTTGCCATTTTGCACGACATTGACATGGACCTCGCAGAACTAGGAAGGAAAAGCATTCACTAGGCAAGAAGACAAGACCACCAGGGTCTCACAATGAATTCTCACACACATTTGGAAGACATGATGCAACTCGAGAGCGTAGTGTCGGGGAGATTATGTAATGGAAGAGATGATGCAGCAGGAAAGCACATTGTCAGGGGGAGCATGTAGAGATGATGCAACAAGTAAAGCATATTGTTAGGGGGAGCATGTAGAGATGATGAAAGCATATTGTCAGGGGGAGCCACATCAACTAAAGCTATTGTCATTGAAAAGGATGCATCTGTCACCCTTTGCCATTGATGTCAAAGGGGGAGAGAATCTTGGAAAGAAGCAAAAAAAAGAAGCATGAAGTCAATGGGAGCTTATGCAACATGCCAGGAAATGATTGGTGTGTTGACATCAATGACAAAGGGGGAGATTGTTGAGTATGTTGTCATTGATGTCAAAGTGAGTGCAGGCTGTCAAAGTGGGTGCAGGTTGTCAAAGTAGATGCAGGATATCATCATTGATGTCCTTGGTATGAAGGTATGCACAGATGAGATGATGCATTGATAAAACCCTAGCTTTAGGGTTTGGTTTCCTTGGATGATGATCATACCCCGCACTTGTTGGAGATTTTGATAATGTAGTTCATTGAATTTGATTTGGAGACGATCATCATTGAATTCTATTCGTCATGTCGATTTCAACGGTATGTGGATTGTCGTGAGAGGCCTCACGGTTTGAGAGATATGCTCAGTTAAAGATGGTGCACCCTTATTATGGCCAAAGACCCCAAAGGGTTGCTGATGTGGCAATGTTCAATTGAATTAGGAAAATGAAGCAAAATGACATGGCAACCATTAAGGAAGATTAAAAATTATGGAAACCCTAATTCAACTAGCGTTTTGGGCTAAAGGGATCAATATTTATTAAAGGAATTTTATTTCAAATTACGTCAAAGGTGTAAGTCGAAGGAGGGATTATTTTGGCTCTAAAAATATTTGAAATTTAAATTTCCTCCAAATTCATACATGTTGGCCCTTTCATTTGGCATCCTCATAAGTATATAAACACACTCATTTTTCTCTCTAAGGTGCATCAAAGGAATTCACTTACTCTTGCCTGTGGCCTTGAGGAGTTGACGAGGAGACTTTTTGCATAGGTTGTGGTTGTGACTTATGTGGTATGGTTGAGATTCACTAGGTTACCTTGCTACATTTTGCTGGTGAATGAACACATCTCTGAAGCATCTCTTTCATTGAACCTTGATTCCATGAATGCAATTTCTGAAGCGGTTTATCCCTATGGTCATCTTCAACAAAGTCGAAGTGTCTGAGGATGTTTTTGAGAATAATATTACTGTGACTATTAACCTTGATCTGTAGCAATTCATAATCCTTCATGATATCTTGTAGGAGGTCGAAGGAATGTAGAAAGTTTTGTTTGTTTGAACAAGGGTTTCGTTTTGTCTTCATTTTATTTTTGCAGGTGCATTCTCATCCTTGTGGCCTTGTCCTCTGAGCATCTATCTCTAAGGACTTGTTGTCTGGGCAATAAACTAATCAACTGAACCATATCTAATTCACATCTAGGCAGCGTGGATTTTGAAGCAGACTCTCCTTGCAAGTGAACTGTGGTTTACTGCCTTTGCTACTTATCTAACACAACTTTTGTGTTGATTTGAAAACAATCACTGTTTTGAAAAGAACATACAATAGCCCATTTCTCTATTGTAACACCTTTGAAATTTGAATTTGAAGCAGTAAGCTTTATACTTTGCAATCTTACAAAGCAGCGAAGGAATTTGTGAAGCCTTGGAAATGATTTGTCAAACAAACTCTATGCATATATGTGCAACCTCCTTTCTGATGCGCATCTCTGAATCTTAATTGGGTCTGCAGATCGAAGGGAAAGTTATGGTCTATTGGGATGTCATGGTTCTTGATGGATGACAATATTTGTTTTATGAAAAATTTGGCAATTGAAAAGTCTGTCACTACAGGAAGGATTTCATATTTTTTTAACGAGGGGACTCATCATCTCATATCATTTTTGCAGCAATTTTCATCATTGTAGAAAGTCTAGTAGTAAAGGTTATTGTAAACAGTTGGAGGACGAGTTTCATGATTGTAATACAATAAGGTTTTCTCAGTATATCCTTGTTGTAGTGCGATTGTATTGGCAAATTCTTTTCTATTGAGATTTGTATTTGCTTGGCAGTGACATCATTGTCTTTAGTAGAGTTTTATCATGACATATGCTGTTGTAGTTGATGTGTGTGTGAGTCTTGTCATTCATACCTGAGAGAGCAAAACTGTACCATTGTTTTATTGAATGTGGTGATTGACTATTGTTGTTGTAGAAGTGTTGAGCAAAAGCTAGGGCTTGCTAGGGTTTGTATTCTAGTCATTCATAATTGACAAGTGTTTACTTGCCGCTTGTCACGCACACCTAACAGTTTGTGAGAAAAGGGTTTAACCCCACAAGGTGTGGTTGGTCGCAAAACTAAGAGATGGGGTTGTCACTTATTCCCAACTCTCTTCGTTTAAGCTTTCTCCTAGGTCAACTAAGGGGGGTGGTCCCTAAATGGAAAAATAAGTTAGAAGGTTTCTAGGAGATGTTAAATTATGATTACTTTTAAGACTATGAGCAAATATAATGTGAGCAATATGAAATAAAATGAACTTCAATAACCATCAACACATGAGATAATGATAAGCATATATAAAACCAATGCCTTTAAATATTACTTTAAGAATAACTAATACTTGCTCAAAATAAAATGAAGTGTTTCAAATTTGAAACACAAGCAATCCTGTCAATCAAGCAAAAGATGTTAGCAAGATATGATGTCAATGCAAGATATAAAATATGCTTTCAAGAAATATGCTTTAAAATATATGATCATTTAGAAATTCAAAGCATGCAAGGGAGCAAATATGGAAATGTCTTGCAAAAGGAAACAAGTTAGAACTTTACTTGCAAAAATAAATGAGACGATATTTGCCCAAATAAAGTATTCTATTCAAAACATATTCATTAATAAAAAGTAAATGGATAATTTGCAAGTAAAATGTATTGGTATGAAATGCATCTAAACTAAAGTTTGATGCAATTATCTTGGTTTATTTTAATTTAAATGCCTAGTTTAGGTGTGACCTTTCTTTCGACCATTTTGAAACAAGTCTCTTATGTAAGTTGTGGAAGGAGATCCAAGGAAAGACAACCGAGGCTATATTAATGATACCTCCCTTGGAATATCCAACACACTTGATGCCTCCGGTGCTGCAGAGACTATGGCTCTGACGACTGCAAGGTCACCGTGTTAACCACATAAGATGGTCTATGTCCCTCAAGTGGATGAAAGAAAGGGGTCCCTAATAGATGTCTTTCAACCAAGCTTATGTTTGTAGGTAATTTTTTATTAGAGATGCAAGCTATGATAATATGACTAAATGAAATGCAAGTATGTTTATTAGTGTTTGTAAAAGGAAATGCCTCAAGTAAATGGAAATGTGCTCAATGAGATAACTTAGATAATTGGTCAAAATTGTACAAGATATTAGAACATAACTTTCATAAGCACATAAGATTGTAAGTTGCTCAAAGTAAGTGCTTTAACAAATGATACATCAATGATCAACCAACTAAAACAATGAAATGAGATGAAGCTTCAAACTATGATATGCTTGCAAAGTGAGCAAATAACTTTAAAATAAATAAGCAAGTAACCAATGAGCCTATAGTGAGGCAAACATAAAACAAATTGTTAAATTAACTAAATCAAACTTTGCCACATGAATTGAGATGTTTGCATATAATGAAATAAGTTGTTCCAAAGTGAAATCCCAAATTGTACTTAAAAGCAAAACTTCAAATGCAAGACATAAAATGGAAACTAGTAGCAAAATCAAGTTTAGAAAGTTAGATTATAATGGTGAGATTGTGTTAATTCTTAATACATGCAAAATGAAAACTAATAAAACAATGCAAGATCAATCCACCCACATGTTTCTCTTTCTAAATAAGGAGGAAATGATGCCTTGGGTGAAACACAAGCTTCCACAAGAAAAACTAAGCCTTTTTATTAGATTGTTACAAAGATGAGAAACCTTTCAAAGGATCTCAACTAAAACTTCAAGAGGAATCTTTTAGAACATATGAGGCTTTTCAAGCACTAGATTTCTTTCTTGAAAGTCAAAATTAGAAATTAAGGTAAGTACAATTAGAAAATGGTCTTGAATTTGAAAATGTTAAGTGTCTCTTGGTATCCCAAATATTAGCTTCCAATGGCGGATGAAATCTTGCACAAGAAAAGGAACTAGTTCTCAAATGCTCACGGACTCCTACAAAGTGAACTTTAAAGGCTTGAGAGGTCCTACAAGAAAATAGTTAAGAGTTTTTCTCAAGTCTCTTGTTATCAATACTCCAACTATGGGCTGCAAGACAGAGACACAATTAGTGTAGAGAGCACATGTTAAACAAATAAATATCATACAAATAATGTACGAGAAACCAAATCAAGTGATGGGAGTGAACCCCATCATTTGCTTTAGTTTATAAAAGCTCTCAAATAACCAATATGAATCAATGAAGCATTATTTTAAAGATTTAAAATTTTAAAATAATTGCCTGTATACAAGCTATGCCTAAGCAAATCCCTGCAAGACATTTTTCGTAAGATAAACTAAATGAATCCAAATAACTAATGAGAGTTCCTTTGAAAGTGCTCAAAGAGTGGGTTGGTCTCCCAAAGACTTCCCCTCACGTTTGATCCAACAAAAAATATTCTACAACACTCAAATCAAACATTAGTCCATATAAATTTAGATAAACAAACAATGAATTGAACTTCTAGAAATTTATTTGAAAATAAACTAGAACTTTCAAACTCTAGAGCCCACCTTCAAATCAAATGCTAATACAAGATAACTTTGCACTAGAAAGTTTACAAGAATATATGGAGAACGAAATAATTCAAAGCATGGAAAGATTATACCAATAGCTCACAATGCACCGAGTTCCAAAGGAAGAACACCCATGAATGGACCCCTAAAGTCTTTTTATTAAAACTCTTGAAAAATATACAAAGTAGCATCGCTTCCGCAAGCAAAATAGCTAGTAAACAATAGATACAAAGTGAGATGACAAATATCTATTATATAGAGAAGCTTGGGAGCCAATCCCAAGGCAAATGGTAACAATACCAAGACAAATAGGTGACAATCCCAAAGCACCTTCATGCAAATTCGAATTTTCCAAGTGGCATCAAGAATCCCTTAAGCAAAATCGAATTCTATGATCAAATGACAAGTCTATATAAATCTCTGCCAAATATTCTCCCAAATCCTCCCAAATCCTCCCAAATGTGCATTAAGTCCACAAATTCGAATTTTCTTGTCAAAAGCCATTGCATTTATGTCAAGCAATTCAATTTCCTAAAGTGGGCCATGTATTTATGATGCAAGGTGCCAAATCATCCTCCAACTTGTCCTTTGACTTGAGATAATTTCCAAGTCATTTCCACGTCATTTTGTCACATGGAGCAATTTATTTCTCTCCATTTAATTTATTTATGGTTTAATTTATTGCCAGATTTCCCACTAAACTTGGGAAAAATGGGTTTTGACTATCTAGAACACATTTTAACCCCTCAAAGTGTGTCATAGTAGAAAGTTGAGGGCGTGAGGTGTAATTTTTATTACTCATACTCCATACAACTTTTCTAGACATCACTTATTACATTTCATATGCAAATTTTATTCCAATTTCTACCCTGCGGGAAATTTTAAAAATTAAAAATGATTCCTTAGACCTAATCAAATTCCACGAATTTTTGTGTGTGTGGTCTAATATGGTAATATATAATGACCGTAGACACTAGGACTCACCCAAGACCTCACCATCAAGCCGTACTCCGGCTTTGAGGTTATGCTTGGAGGAAAAAACTCTAGTAATTATTAAGTCCCTCTAAGGGTAAAATAATTAACCAAGTGAAAAAACCTCCCAAAGTAAACTCACTTGATGACAAGGTCCCAAGTTACCCATGATTGTTACATGACTCAAACTCATCATACTAACATCACTTTACGTCATCCCCGCAGGGCTTGTGAAATTTGAGTACAATAGAAGAAGATGAGAAGAAGAAGTAGAGTTAAAAATGATAAAATTTGGGTACCAGAGGACAAGTGGTTCCCTAAGGCTTTGATCTTTGGCGTAGAGAAAAGTGTCCAAATTTATTTGTACTTTTATCCTAAAGTGACTTTATAAGTGGTAAAGTCAATTTAATTTAAAAGTGACTTTATAAGTTGTAAAATTACATTCTAATTTAAAAGTGATTTTATAAGTGCTAAAGTTACATTCTAATATAAAGGTGACTTTATTAAAGTCAATGAAGAATTATAAAGTGAAAAAGTGACTATGGAAATAAAAGGCTAAGTGGGTTTTTATTTAAGTGGTTGAGTTCAAAAATAGAAAGTGAGAATTAAATGCACATTTATTCTCATCCCTAGATCTAAATGAATCTCAACCATTAGATTTTAGAGTAACCCAAAATGTCATTTAGAAAGTAAAAGGAGAAGAGAAGAGAGAAATATCAATTCATTTTTCATGAGCATTTGAGAGAAAGAGAAGAGAGAGCAAGGAGAAAATTTCTGAGCAGTGAGGAAGTAGAGGAGAGCAGCAAGAAGACATTTCAACAAATCTAGGCAGCAACATTTATTGGCACGCATCCCAAGGCAAAACCGTACAGCGTGAGAAAGGCACAAAAATCGAGGAAGAGGGACAACAACAAGGGCACGAATTTCAAGGCAGATTTGGGCATGTTTTTTGAGGCAGACATACTGCTGAAATCCATACGGTCCATATAGTCTGTGCAACAAGTTATGGGTATGTTTTTCAAGGCAAGCCATACAACATTTAATGTTGTTTTATTGCTGGAAAAATTTCTGTTTTGGCTGTTTGCTGATTGGCACGATTTTCGAAGTGGAGTTCAAGCACGAAAATCGAGAGAAGTTGTAATTTGTGGTCGCTGGAATATTTACTGTGTATTTCAGTTTCTCTGTAAAAACATTTTCAGAAATAAAGAAGAGCTCTCAAATTGGTTTTCCCCAAGAGTTGTAGGGGGTTTTTCCAGGGTCACATTGACAAAAAATCACTATGTTATTTTCTTTGTGTGGCTGTCATAATTTTGCTGTGTTTTATTTTTGCAATTTCAGCAGTTGTGAAATTTCTAAATTTGTGTTTTCAGAAAAATATTGTCATTTTCAGATTTTAAATTTTTTTATCATGCTTGGATTTAAAACTAAATGCATGGAGCGATAAGGAAAACTGATAACCGGAGTGGGGGTTGAAATTTCTTCATGGTATCGGAGCTTGGTTGGCTGAAAAGTGTAGTTTGGGACAACAAAGTGAAAATTACAGCAAACTGATTTTTACACAGAACACATAAATCGTTACCACATATTTGAAAATTTCAATTTGGTAGGATAGTGAAACATGTCGTTGGGTTTGAGAGTTGAAGGCAGGTTGGATGGGCAGAACAACTACAGTGCATGGAAGGAGAGAATCCAGAGCATCTTTGGGGAAGCAGAAATCTGGGGCATTATGGTAAATACCACACAGAATCCAGTAGCAATACCTGCTGATCCTGTATAGTTGATAGAGTTTAACAAAAAGAATGCTAAGGCAAAAAGATTGATTCTGGAAGGAATCAAAGATCATGTCATTCCTCATGTGAGAGGAAAGACTTATGCACATGAGATGTGGACAACCTTGACCAGTTTTTACCAGAGCTCAAATGAAAAATGGTTTTAAAGGAGAAACTGAAGGCCATTAAAATAGCTAAGATTGACAATGCTACATCATACCTCACAAAGATCACTTCAGTGAGAGATGAGTTGGCAGCCGTAGGTGAGATCATTGCACCCACTGAGTTGGTGAGGATTGCTTTGAATGGTCTTCCCAAGACTTGGGAGAATTTTGTGGATGGCATTGTTGCAAGGGAAAACCTTCCCGATTGGGAGAGGTTGTGGGATGATTGCATTCAAAATGAGATCAGAAAGAACTATCTTGGGGCAGCCAAACAGGTGGAGGAGGATGACATTGTGGCATTGTTAGCAAGAGACAAGAAGGGCAGAGCAAAGAATCAAGCTTCCAACAGTGGAGGCAAAGGCAAAGGTAAAGGCAAGAAACAAAACAAGGAGAAGGACTATTCCAAAGTCAAATGTTGGAATTGTCAAAAGTTGGGACACTACGCTGTTGTGTGTCCGGAGAAGAAGAACAAGAAAGGGAAAGACAAACCCATGGCAGCTTCTGCAGAGATAGAGATCTTCTCAGAGAGCTTTGATCGAGAGTTTGGGTTCATAGCTTGTGAGGCCACTAGTGCAGGATCACTTGCCATACAGGTTCAGAGGGAGTGTGCACTCCCCACTACTAGCAGAGCATCTTCTAGCATTTGGTATGTCGATAGTGGCGCTTCTCGCCACATGATAGGAGTCAGAGAGTACTTCTTAGAGCTTTCAAAGGATGATACTGAAATGGAGGTAGTACTTGGTGTTGACAACATTGTTAGAGTAGTCAGTGTGGGGACATTGACATTTGATAAGGGGCCCAAACCTCCCTTGAAAGTGTCGGATGTTCTATATGTGCTTAGAATGAAGAACTTGATATCCATCTCAGCACTTGAGGGTAGAGGGTATGATGTGTTGTTCAGGAGAGGGCAGGTGCTTATATATCCTCGGGGAACTCCAGCTTCTTCAGCTAGAGTGATTGGTGTGCGCCATGCCAAGGTGTACAAGTTCTCATTCCAGCCCCTGATGGCATTGAGTAGCAGCACCCAAGATAGGACCGACAACAGATCTAGTAGTTTAGAGTTGTGTGAGATTTGGCACCGCAGGATGAGGCACATGTATCATGGGGCCTTGAGTACATTGTTAGAGATCACCACTGGTGTGCTAGATTTCAGTTATGATCACCTTGATGTATGCAGAGGATGTGCTATGGGGAAGTTTGCTAGATCCCCCTTTCCCAACAGTGACAGCAGAACGACCGAGATCCTTAACTTGATTCACATCGATGTGAGTGGTCTGATGTCTCATGTATGCTTGAGTGGCTACGAGTACTATGCTTTATTCATTGATGACCACTCTAGGAAGACCTGGATTTATTTCTTGAAGACCAAGAGTTGGTCTTCAAGCGGTTTCAAGAGTTCAAAGCTCTTGTGGAGACCCAGATAGGTAGGAAGATCAAGGTCCTCAGGTCAGACAATGGAGGGGAGTATAGCCTTAGTGAGTTTGTTGCTTTTTGTGCTGAAGCAGGCATTAGGAAGGAGTTCACAGTTCCTTACAACCCCCAGCAGGATGGAGTTGCGGAGAGGACGAACATATCCATTGTAGGGGCTACCAAAGCCATGCTTCATGATTAGGGGTCACATTTGTTTTTGTGGGCAAAGGCTTGCAACATTGCTGTGTACTTGCAGAACAGGAGTCCACATCGTGCCTTGGGGAATGTGACTCCGGAGGAGGCTTTTTCTGGGAAGAAGCCTGATGTTGGGCACTTTCGTATCTTTGGGTGCTTTACATATTCCTATGTCCCCAAGGAGAACAGGACCAAGCTAGAGCCCACTGCAGACAAGGGCATCTTTGTGGGTTATAGCGAGACCTCGAAAGCTTATCGGATTTGTATTCCTGCGCAGAGGAAAGTGGTTGTCAAGCGGGATGGGAAGTTCGAGGAGGAGAGAGCTTTCGGGAGGTCACGGGAGTTAGAGTATCCAAAGTCACCAGACCCTCAGGAGCAACTGATTCAGTCACAGGGATCTAGTGGTGAGCTACATCGATTACAGTGTCTGTTCCATCAGTGAGCAGTGGCTCTCAAAGTTAGGTGGGTGGTTCTTCGGGCAGCATGCATGGCAGTCCATAGAGCAGTTCACAGGGTAGTCCACTAATGGAGAGTTCGCACGGTACTGCAACATCTACAGGCACATATTCAGAAATGAGGTTAGTTGGCAGGCCTTTAGGAGTTCAGGCTTCTGATGATGATGAAGATTCTTTTACTTGGTGGGAGAAGTATGCTCAGGGAAGAGGAAGCCAAAGTGGCGTCAAGATACCTTGCGCGAGGCCACATCAGTTGCTAGGCCAAAGAGACAGGTTAGAGAGAGTAAACCACCAGAGCGGTTCTGTAGTTACATGGCATTGGTAACAAGCATTGTTGACTCCGAGCCTTCTAGTTATGAGGAGGCAGTCAACCAACAGGTTTGGAGAGAGGCCATGATGGAGGAGTATTCTTCTATTATGAAGAACAATGTTTGGGAGGTAGTGCCGAGGCCTGAAGGTAAATCAGTTGTTACTTCCAGATGATTCTACAAGATAAAGCATGCTGCAGATGGCAGCATCGATAAGTTCAAGGCTCGATTTATGGTGAGAGGGTTCTCATAGGTAGAGGGAGTTGACTATGAGGAGACCTTCGCTCCCGTAACTCAATATACATCTATTCACTCCATTATATTGATTGCAATAGAGATGGGTTGGAAGATCCACGAGATGGATGTGAAGACCACATTTCTCAATGGCTTCATGCAGGAGGAGGTTTATATTGAGTAGCCGTAGGGCTTTGAGGTGCATGGGAAGGAGACCCATGTATGCAGATTGAAAAAGGCACTCTATGGCCTGAAGCAAGCTCCTAGAGCTTGGTACTCGAGGATTGATACATACTTGCAACAGTTGGGTTTCACAAAGAGTGAGGCTGATTCGAACTTATACTTAATTGTGGTGGGTGAGGAGCCTCTCATTCTGGTGTTGTATTTTTTTTGACTTGATCATCATTGGTGCAGAGAGACTCATTGAGGGTTGCAAGAGAGATCTTGCTTCAGAGTTTGAGATGAAGGATATCGGCTTGATGCATTATTTTATGGGATTGGAGGTGTGGCAGTAGGAGGGGCATTTCTTCCCGGGACAAGGGAAGTACATTGTGGATGTTCTTAGCAGATTTCACATGGAGGACTGCAAACCCATGTCTACACCTATGATCACTAGCTGGAAGAAGCTTCACGCTTTTGATTCCGAGTTGGTGGATCCTACTCTATACAGACAACTGATTGGTAAATTGATGTATTTGGTCAACACTCGACCAGATATATGTTTTGCAATTAACACTATGAGTCAGTTCATGTGTGAGCCTAGGAGAGTGCATTGGGCGGCAACAAAACACATTCTTCGTTACCTGCAGGGGACTGTGGATTTTGGTCTGGATTATAGACAGGGTGATGGAGTGAGACTGGTAGGGTACACGGATTCAGATTGGGCAGGTTGTGCTTCAGATAGGAAGAGTACTTTCGGGTGCTGTTTTGGGTTGGGTTCGGCAGTTGTGTCGTGGATCAGCCGGAAACAACAACCAATTTCATTGAGCTCAATTGAGGGAGAGTATATGGCTGCTAGTTTGGCTAGTTGTGAGGTCATATGGCTTTGCAAGATGTTGTTTGGTCTATTTGGTCAGGCATTGAGATCTTCAGTAATTTATTGTGATAATCAGAGTTGAATAAAACTCACGGAGAATCCAGTTTTTCATGACAAGTCAAAGCATATTGAGATCAAGTATCACTTCATCAGAGACTATGTCCAAAAGGGAGCTGACAAGCTTGAGTACATTTCCACAAATGAGCAAGTAGTAGACATTTTCACCAAAGCCTTACCATGGGGCAAGCATGTCTACTTCAGAGACAAGATGGGAGTGGTGAGAAACAATTTTCTCGGTAAGAGGGAGTGTTAAAATTTGGGTATCAGAGGACAAGTGGTTCCCTAAGGCTTTGATCTTTGGCCTAAGGAAAAGTGTCCAAATTTATTTGTACTTTTCTCCTAAAGTGACTTTATAAGTGGTAAAGTCAATCTAATTTAAAAGTGACTTTATAAGTGGTAAAGTTAGATTCTAATTTAAAATTGACTTTATAAGTGGTAAAGTTATGTTCTAATTTAAAGGTGACTTTATTAAAGTCAATGAAGAATTAGAAAGTGAAAAGTGACTATGGAAATAAAAGGCTAAGTGGGTTTTTATTTAAGTGGGTGAGTTAAAAAATAGAAAGTGAGAATTAAATGCACATTTATTCTCATCCCTAGATCTAAATGAATCCCAACCATTAGATCTTAGGGTAACCCAAAAGGTCATTTAGAGAGTAAAAAGAGAAGAGAAGAGAGAAAGATCAATTCATTTTTTCATGAGCATTTGAGAGAAAGAGAAGAGAGAGCAAAGAGAAAATTTCTAAGCAGTGAGGAAGTGAAGGAGAGCAGCAAGAAGACATTTCAGCAAATCTGGGCAGCAACATTTATTGGCACACACCCCAAGGTAAAATCATACAACAGGAGAGGCACAAAAAACGAGGAAGAGGGACAACAACAAGGGCATGAATTTTTAGGCAGATTTGGGCACGATTTTCGAAGCAATCGTACAACTGGAATCTGTACGGATCGTTTAGTCCGTACAAGTTATGGGCACATTTTTTGAGGTAGGCCGTACAACATTTAATGTTGTTTTATTGTTGGAAAAATTTTTGTTTTGGCTATTCGTTGATTGGCACAATTTTCGAGGCGGAGTTCAAGCACGAAAATCGAGATAAGTTGTAATTTGTGGTTGCTGGAATTTTTACTGTGTATTTCAGTTTCTCTGTAAAAGCATTTTCAGAAATAAAAAAGAGCTTTCAAACTGGTTTTCCCCAAGAGTTGTAGGGGGTTTTTCGAGGGTCACATTGATCAAAAATCACTGTGTTATTTTCTGTGTGTGGTTGTCATAATTTTACTGTGTTTTATTTCTACAATTTCAGCAGTGGTGAAATCTCTAAATTTGTGTTTTCAAAAAAATAGTCATTTTTAGATTTTAGAATTTTTATCATGCTTAGATTTAAAACCAAATGCATGGAGTGATAAGGAAAACTGATAACCGGAGTGGGGGTTGAAATTTCTTCAAAAACATTATGATGATATGATGATCTTTGATAGTACATGAAGCCTCTGATACATCCTTGGGCATGGAGTCTTCAAAAAAATCTTCAGGTGCCACTCCAGTGGTTAACATTTGGCTTCACATGGGGATGCATGCTAGATAGTAAGTGATAGTATGCAAGAACTTGGAATCTGCATCCACCAACAAAAGACATATATCGGTAGCGTCCGTCCAAAATATCATCATATAAAACCAAATACAGAAATGAAGAAATACTTGAATGGAAATTTATTCTAAGAGCATAAATGACAATTTATTCAAGAATGAAACTACTTAACAAAAATGACAAAACATAAAGTTAGAAATAAAATATAGAGGTGCCCCATGGCGTCAGATGTCCTCAATGAAGTTCATGCTGAGAACCTGCTTACTTTCAAGCAGATCCATGGGCTGCTTTTTTGATGTGCCCTGTCCAATTTTAAATATCTTGGGACTTTGATCCATCCGAACACTGTGTTGTACATGGTCATCAGATTTACCAAATACTTTCCACTTTTTTCTTTTCTTCTTAATAGACCGTGATGTTGATGTTGATGCGATCAAAGTAGACCTTTCTGCCCGATCTTGAAGATGCTCAGATGGAAAATTGAAGTATCCAAAACTTCTGTCGCTTGCCTTTCTCCATTCTACATCTGCTCTGACATGGGTGAGGGATCAATCTCATAAGTATAAACCCGACTCCCCTCAGTTTCCTTGCTATCCAGGTCGCCTTCAATCAGCCATTTTTCAATGGAATTAATGACCTCCTCATAATAATATGAAGCTTGCTCCAGTGGATTAGGAGGCTTATGATCTGTTTCTTTGTTCTTTTCCCATTCGTGATCTGACCTATGCTGAAATTTCTGTACTTGTAATCTTTCCATTTCCTCCAACCTATTATGAAAAATGATCTGATTAGCCTTCATAACAGTTATTTCCTTAGCATGCTTTGTTTCCATGGTGTTGACTAATTGTACTTGTTTTTCTTCCATGGAAAACAATATGTTTTGAAGAGCGACCATTTGACTAGAATGATTAACCTCCATGGTACTCATTTCCTTTGCATGATTTGCTATTAATCTTGTTTGATTGAGTTCCATATTCTTAACTAATTGAGCGTGGTTTGCTTCTATTGTAATCAAATGATTTTGAATAGGGGTCTTCTGATTAAAATGATTGACTTCCATGGCCTTTATTGCTTGTGCATGATTTACCTCCATAGTCTTAATGAGTTGAGCTTGGTTGAGTTGCATATCCTTAATCATTTGAGTCAACTCCTTGATGAGATCCTTATCATTTTCATTTGCTTTCGCTTTCACTTTGATCTTTCTTCTATCTCCATATTTTTCTTCAAAAGCATGAATGATTGATTCTAGAGAATCTAATCTGTTAGCAGGTAAGTCTATGAACTAACCCAAAGCATCACCATGCAATGAAATGATGAAAAGTTTCATTTTAACGTCCTCATGGTTAATATATCACCATGCAATGAAATGATGAAAAGTTTCATTTTAACGTTGTCATGGTTAATATCATGGCACCATTTTCTCACACAGGTGGAAATTCCTAAGGTGAGTTTCAATACTAATGGCATTGTTACCTAGAAAACTAGGCAACTTTTCAATAGCCTCAATGGCTTCATTCAGGATAAAATTCAGATAGTCTGGAATTTTAGTAAAATCACAAGGGGCAAACAATTCATTCATGATGTCATGCTCACTTGACCCTGAAAGAGCAAATGGATACCAAAGAGAGGCTCCTGTTCAAGATTAGCAAGAAGTCTACAAGAAGAAGGCTTCAAGCAAAAATCCTTGCAGAAAATGAAATAAGTGGAGTCGCCACTTGAACATGAATCTATCTCTAAAATCTAACATGCAAAAAATCAAAAGTTAGTTGTATTCCAGGTACAAGAGGACTTGTCCACGACAACGACACCAAAAATGTTTACTTGCCGCTTGTTACACACCTAACAGTTAGTGAGAAAAGGCCTTAACCCCACAAGGTGTGGTTGGTCGCAAAACTAAAAGATGGGGCTGTCACCTATTCCCAACTCTCTCCGTTTAAGCTCTCTCCTAGGTCAGCTAAGGGGGGGGGGGGTGGTCCCTAAATGGAAAACTAAGTTAGAAGGTTTCTAGGAGATGTTAAATTAGGATTACTTTTAAGACACTGGACAAATATAATGTGAGCAATATGAAATAAAATGACCTTCAATAACCATCAACACATGAGATAATGATAAGCATATAAAAATCAGTGCCTTCAAATATTGCTTTAAGACTAACTAATACTTGCTGAAAATAAAATGAAGTGTTTCAAATTTGAAACACAAGCAATCCTGTAAATCAAGCAAAAGATGTTAGCAAGATATGATATCAATGCAAGATATAAAATATGTTTTCAAGAAATGCTTTTAAAATATATGATCATTTAGAAAATCAAAGCATGCAAGGAAGCAAATATGGAAATGTCTTGCGAAAGGACAAGTTAGAACTTTACTTGCAAAAATAAATGAGACAATACGTGCCCAAATAAAGTATTCAATTCAAAACATATTCATCAATAACAAGTACATGGATAATCTGCAAGTAAACTGTATTGGCATGAAATGCACCTAAACTAAAGTTTGATGCAATTATCTTGGTTAATTTTAATCTAAATGCCTAGTCTAGGTGTGACCTTTCTTTCAACAGTTTTGAAACAAGTCTCTTATGTAAGTTGTGGAAGGAGATCCAAGGAAAGACAACCAATGCTATATTAACGATACCTCCCTTGGAATATCCAACACACCTGATGCCTCTGGCGCTGTAGAGATTGTGGCTCTGACGATTGCAAGGTCACCGTGTTAACCACATAAAGGGTTTATGTCCCTCAAGTTGATGAAAGAAAGGGTAGCTAAGAGATGTTTTTCAACCAAGCTTATGTTTGGAGATAATTTTTTAGTAGAGATGCAAGCTACGCTAATATGACTAAATGAAATGCAAGTAGGTTTATTAGTGTTTGTAAAAGGAAATGCCTCAAGTAAATGGAAATATGCTCAATGAGATAACTTAGATAACTAGTCAAAATTGTACAAGATATTAGAACATAAGCTTCATAAGCACATAAAGTTGTAAGTTGCTCAAAGTAAGTGCTTTAACAAATGATATATCAATGATATGGTTTGTAGATTTTGGTGGTGTGGTTTTTGAGAAATTGAATTCGGATATTCCACAGTCTTTATCTTTAATTTGTCGACGTTTCGAGTCTAGACCAAGACTCATCATCAGGACTCAACCAACTAAAGCAATGAAATGAGATGAAGCTTCAAAATATGATATGCTTGCAAAATGAGCAAATAACTTTAAAATAAATGAGCAAGTAACCAATGAGCCTATAGTGAGGCAAACATGAAGCAAATTGTTAAATTAACTAAATCAACTTTGCCACATGAATTGAGATGCTTGCATATAATGAAATAAGTTGCTCCAAAGTAAAATCCCAAGTTGTACTTAAAAGCAAAACTTCAAATGCAAGACATAAAATGGAAACTAGTAGCAAAATCAAATTTAGAAAGTTAGATTGTAATGGTGAGATTGTGTTAATTCTTAAGGCATGCAAAATGAAAACTAAGAAAACAATGCAAGATCAATCCACCCACATGTTTCTCCTTCTAAATAAGGAGAAAATGGTGCCTTGGGTGGAACCCAAGCTCCCACAAGAAAAACTAAGCCTTTTTATTAGATTGTTACAAAGATGAGAAAGCTTTCAAAGGATCTCAACTAAAACTTCAAGACGAATCTTTTAGAACATATGAGGCTTTTCAAGCGCTAGTTTTCCTTTTTGAAAGTCAAAACTAGAAATTAAGGTAAGTGTGAAAATTCCGCAAATCGGAATCGCTACTGTAGCAGTTGATTAAACTTCTCCTATTTGTCCATTACTGAAACAAATTATTTACTGCTTCCTACAACAAATATCGAAGCTAATACGCTGCAGCCTACACCAATTAAATAATATGCCCAAAACAAGAACAAAACAATAGAGAAAAATACAACACAAGTGACACAGTATTTTTTGGACAAATGTCCATGGAAAAACCCAATGCGGGAAAACTGGTGCAACAGCTCTGAGGGTTATATTATTATGCAGTAGTAATTCTTAATAAAATCACTGGATGCCCTCCGACAATCCAGTTACAGAGAAATGCCACTGACAAAAGGATAAGTGAGATTACCTCACCCTATCACTGGAAATCTTGGCTGGTCCAACCCTTGAGTGTCTGCATTAGCCTAGCATCACACTATCTAGGAACTGCGTCACTCTTCCCGGCGGCTCGATTTGCTTCTGGAAATCTGACTTCTGCTCTCCCAGTCTCACACCCCGGAATCTAGCCACGGAAATCGATCTCCCAACAGATTTTCGGACTTCCGTTTGGCTTCTGCGCTGCCTCTGCGGTAGCCTACGTTGCCTTTGCGTGGGCATGCGTAGCTCTACATCAGCCTCTCTGGCTCTGCGCTGCCACTGCTAGATCTCCCTCTGTCTTCTCTACTGAGTATTGTCCGACTGGGAAGAATTCCCTTCGGATACTATCCCTGCCCCTCACTGCAAAAGCTCATTTCGAAACTCTCTCCAACAGCTGCTCTTCTTCAGAAATTCGATCTTTTGAACTCTCTCTGTGTGTCTTCCAAATGACCTTCAAGCCTCCTTAAATAATCTCCTCGTTGACATTCAACGACTCATATTAGAAGCTAATCAATGGCCAAGATCATTTCTACTTGATCCTCGTTTTCTTCTAGAAGCTACACCCACAGTTAGATTAATACCCATTAATTATTTTATTTTCCTAAGTTTAGACTTAGGGTCCCTTTAAAAATAATTAATTATTTTAATAAAACTGTTTCTGGGTGGAATTTCCCGAAATGCTTTCTGGGTTCTTTGGAATACATGTGCCCAAACCTCCCTGCAAAATTTGAGACTTAGAGCACATCTGATGCTACCAAAAATCAACAGTGAATACTATAAGGATGCTCTCGAATTTGAAAATGTTAGGTGTCTCTTGGTATCCCAAAGATTAGCCTCCAATGGCAGATGGAATCTTGCTCAAGAAAATGAGCTAGTCTTTAAATGCCCACAACTTCTCAGAAGGTGAACTTTAAAGGCTTGAGAGGTCCTACAAGAAAATAGTTAGAGTTTTTCTCAAGTCTCTTCTTATCAATACTCCAACTATGGTTGCAAGACAAATACACAATTAGTGTAGAGAGCACATGTAAAACAAATAAATATCATACAAATAATGTACAATAAACCAAATCATGAGAGTTAACCCCATCACTTGCTTTAGTTTAGAAAAGTTCTTAAATAGCCAATATGAATCAATGAAGCATTATTTTAAAGATTTAAATTTTAAAATAATTGTTTGTATACAAGCTATGGCCAAAGGAATCCTTGCAAGACACTTTTCTTAAGACTAACTAAGTGACTCCAAATAACTAATGAGAGTTTTTTTGAAGGTGTTCGAAGAGTGGGTTGGTCTCCCAAAGACTTCCCCTTGCGCTTGATCCAACAAAAATTCTTCTACAACACTCAAATCAAACATTAGTCCATATAGATTTATATAAGCAAACAATGAATTGAAATTTTTAGAAATTTATTTGAAAATAAACTAGGACTTTCAAACTCTATAGCTTACTTTCAAATCAAATGCTAATACAAGATAGCTTTGCACTAGCAAGTTTACAAGAATATATGGAAAATGAAATAATTCAAATCATAGAAAGATTATACCAATAGTTCACAATGCACCATTCTCCAAGGGACGAACACCCATGAATGGACTCCCAAAGTCTTTTTATTAAAACTATTGAAAAGTATACAAAGTAACAACGTTTCTGCAAGCACAATAGCTAGTAAACAATAGATACAAAGTGAGAGCACAAAGCTCTATTATATAGAGAAGCTTGGGAGCCAATCCCAAGGCAAATGGTGACAATCCCAAGACAAATAGGTGACAATCCCAAAGCACCTTCATGCAAATTCGAATTTCCCAAGTGGCATCAAGAATTTCTCAAGCAAAATCGAATTCTATGATGAAATGACAAGTGTATATGGGTGAGAAACAATGTGGGGACAATTTTCCATAAAAATCTCTTCCAAATATTCTCCCAAATTCTCCCAAATGTGCATTAACTCCACAAATTCAAATTTCTCAATCAAAAGTTGCTGCATTTATGTCAAGAAATTCAATTTCCTTGAGTGGGCCATGTATTTATGATGCAAGGTGCCAAATCATCCTCTAACTTGCCCTTTGACTCACTCCTTTAATTTGAGATAATTTCCATGTCATTTTGTCACATGGAACAATCTATTTCTCTCCATTTAATTTATTTATGGTTTAGTTTATCGCCAGATTTCCCACTAAACTTAGGAAAAATGGGTTTTGAGGGTTTAGAACATATTTTTAGCGCCTTAAAGTGTATCATAGTAGAAAGTTGAACAATTTATTTCTTTCCATTTAAGTTATTTATGGTTTAATTTATTGCCAGATTTCCCACTAAACTTAGGAAAAATGGGTTTTGAGGGTTTAGAACATATTTTTAGCCTCTTAAAGTGTATCATAATAGAAAGTTGAGAGCGAGAGGTGTAATTGTTATTATTCATACCCCATACAACTTCTCTAGACATCACATTCATATACAAATTTTATTCCAATTTCTGCCTTGCGGGAAATTTTAAAAATTAAAAAATGACCCGCTAGACCTAATCAAATTCCACAATTTTTTGTGTGTGTTCTAATATGGTAATATACAATGACCCTAGACACTAGGACTCACCTAAGGCCTCACCATCAAGCCGTACTCCGGCTTTGGAGTTATGCTTGGAGGAAAAAATTCAATTAATTATTAAGTCTCTGTAAGGATATAATAATTAACCAAGTGAAAAAAAACCTCCCAAAGTAAACTCACTTGATGACAAGGTCCCAAGTTACCTAGGCTTGTTACATGACTCAAACTCATCATACTAGCATCACTTTACATCATCCTCGCAGGGCTTGTGGAATCCGAGTACAATTGAAGAGATGAGAAGAAGTAGAGTTAAAAAATTCTGATGATATGATGATCTCTGATGGTACATGAAGCCTCTGATACATCCTTGGGCATGGAGTATTAAAAAAAACCTTTTTGTGCCACTCTAGTGGTCAACAACAGACATATTGTCACTATGCAGCTTTCTGTGTGTAAACAAGAGTAGTAGGAGTGCAGTAATTGTTAGAGTAATGTGCGATAATGTTTTGTATAACAATGACATTTGATGTGGCTATAATTTTGTATGATTATGACAGTGACCCTGTTGTATAAACAATGATAGTAGGGATATCAGTGACCTTGATAACAAAGAACCTTGATATGGGAAGAAACCTTGTGTGATAGTGACCTTGATTAGACAATGGTTTTGTATGCATATGTCAATGTTGTTTGGGCTGCATACCAATGATATTTGGACAAATAGAGTTGTGATGCTCTAAGCATATGACAACAATGGGTGACAGTGAACATTGATATGACATGACAACATTGTATGACTTGATGACATACAATGAACTTGGCAGTGACGTTTGTGTACTGCTATTTATGACAGTGTCTCCTTAACAGTGATGTTGTATCTCTTTGATAGTAATGTTGTGACCATGATATTAAGCAGGATTGCATGAACTTGTGATTGTGCCTTGATAGACATTGAGAACAGTGATAGTGATCTGTATGACAGCAAGATAGTGACTTTCACTGTGTCCTTGATATAGATCTATATAACAGTGACTTTAATGTATATGACAGTGCTCTTGATGTGTGAAAGTGATCTTCATATGTGACAGTGATCTATGACAGTGACATAGGTGCATAACAATTGCCCTATATAGTGACTCTTGGTGTATGACAATGACATGACATTAACTATGATATAGCAGTGATCCTGTTGTTTGACTTAATAGTAACTTTATGACAGTGACATTTGATGTGGTAGCAATTGCAATACTGGTAGCGTGGTGATAGTGGACAACAACCGTAAAACTGTGGTGAAGTGGCAGCGGGAGCAACAGTAGCAACAATAAGAGTAGACAATTGTAAAGTGGCAACGGTGGACAGTAGAAGCAGTGACCATAGCTGTAGAGAGGCAATGTGGACAAAAGCAGTGGCAGTAGACAATGGTAGTACAACAACAATAACAAAAGGAGTGGTAAGTGAAGTACAATAGTAGAGGTAGCAACTTGTTGTAGTTGGGTCATTGTCCCTGGTATGAGAGCACAAACTCATTCAGGGAGCATTTGCTTGCTTCCAACCTTGTTGGTAAAACCCTTAGGGAGTCTTGTACTTCCTTCTAGTTCAACTAGTAAATTTGTATGTAAACCATACATAACCAAAGGTGTTCGAGCAAATCTCGTGTACTGATGTGGCGTTGTTTCATGTTTCCCTGATGCTCTAAATGTTCAAAAGATATGTTGAAGAATCAAGGGCAATTATGTATAGTAGGATTCTTCTAGACTTGATAACAATTTATGAAGCACTTTTCCAATTTATCTTTGTTAGCTTGATCTTCTTCTTCTTATTATTCGTGTGTGTGTTTACTTCATCAAATTGCTACCAAAACAAAAGAAAAAGGAACACAAGATGTTGGCTCTCTACCAGGGTAAAACCTTCTCTCTTAAAGAGGAAAACACTTTCGTAAATTTCTCTTAAGGTTCTCTTGATCAATGCCAAACCCTAGACCCTTGACAAGAAGATCCTCCAAGCACAAGTCAAGCCCTTTCAAGATCACTTTCTCTTGCAACACTTTGTCCTCCCTTTTCTGACACTTCGTCGTCCTCCTTCTGGCACTTTGTTCTTCTTCTTCTGGCAACTGTAGAAACCCTATATGGTATGCCCTAGAGTGATCCTTGTCCTTTTTCTTCCTTTGCTTGAGATGGAGCCTTTCTAACTTAAGAAGATGAACGTATCACCTCCCAATCGAGCCTTCTTTTCTTCACGAAGATTGTAGACTTAGAGCAGCAGTAATACAACCCTAATTATTCGCACGTGTGAGGGGATACCTTCACCAAAACTATGTTAGTTTCCTTCTTCTTCCTTCGCTTGTGTAGCCCTCTTTCTCACTTGAATGAGAGGCCTTATAGGCACTCTTTTCTAGCCCAAACACTTCTCCTTTATGACTGCAATAGGAGAGCTTGATATGATAGCAGAATAACCTTCTTGCCTTCGAACATGTGACTGCAATTAGCCCTAGAATAGTTACCAAAAACTCGCTCTACTACCTTCCTTCTTCGCTGCACTTGGAGACCTCTTTCCTTGACTTCTTCGTACCCTTTACTCGTCCTCTTTCTTGCTGATTTCAGAGATGATATGATAATACTTTGAGGAGGTCGAATGGCTCCTTACATAGGAATCCGTCTCCTTATTGTAGGCCGGCTTGAGGCCAACATGAAGACTTGAAACTAACTTGCTCTATATAATTAAGATTGCTTCTTTTAATGATGCCAACGCTTGGAGGAGGCTTACGGCTTTTCTTGGAGGTCTTCTTATGACTCTAATACATGTTATTACATAGTGTAACAAGCCCATAAGGGTCTTTAATAAATACATTGAGTCTTTGACTTCCTAGAAGTACTTAAATATGTGCTTGACCTAATCAATGAGCAAGAAACACATTGTTATAAATAACAAAAATAATATTTCTTTTTCTTTACAAGTGCAAAGATCAAAATTATATTTATGAAGACCGAACCTAGTTACACTTTCTTCAACATTCCCTCGTAACTAGGGAGGTATTCATAAATCATTAGAAGGTGTTTGGCTCTTTTTCAATCTTGAAGAATTCACATAAGAGAAACCGGATTGGCAATCCATCTGTTGTAGCATCATAGTAACCAACATTGTTCATAGCAAGGCCTTGACTAACAACTCTATCTCTCATAAGATCAAAGCACAATGTTCGCGAGACCAATGACTTATAGACACCTTAGTCATTGTCTCTCGAGGTACCTACCCACCCGAGTGTTCACTGAGTATGACCTTCTAGGACTATTCTTGTCTTGGGTTCCCAACCCTCAAAGAATATTGGTCCTCTTGCCTACTCTTGTTTTGGATGCCCTACACATCCTCAAAGAGTATCAGATGCCAGATGATTACCCAATCCTTCCATTCTTTCTTCCCAAGTGAAGACAAGAATGTTGTGTATACCTCTTCCTCTTAATTGAAGAAGACATGCCCAAATTTCCTCTCACAAGGAACTTGTCCAAGCTCCTTTGTAATTGGGAACTTGTTATAACTCCCTCTTAGCTAGGGACTTATCCATGTTGAAATTTGGTATCGGAGGACAGGTGGTTCCCTAAGGCTTTGATCTTTGGCCTAGGGAAAAGTGTCCAAAAGAATTTAATTTTTCTCCTAAAGTGACTATAATTTTTATAAAGTCAAATATAATTTAAAGTGACTTTAAGTGATAAAGTTACTAAAGTCTACTTTTAAAGTGACTTTAATAAAGTTAATGTAAAATTAGAAAGGAAAAGTGACTTTGGAAATAAATGACTAAGTGGGTTTTTATTAAAGTGGGGTGAATTAAAAAATAGAAG
The DNA here is from genome assembly GCA_000404065.3 of Pinus taeda. NCBI lineage: Eukaryota > Viridiplantae > Streptophyta > Pinopsida > Pinales > Pinaceae > Pinus > Pinus taeda. The sequence continues at coordinate 280,427 of APFE030264470.1, forward strand.
TGAGATTTAAATGAACATTTAATCTCAGCCCTAGATCTCAATCTATTTCAGCCATTGGATTTAGAGGTTCCCCAAAAGTCACTTAGGGTTAGATTAAAGGAGGAAAAGGAGGAAAAGGTCTTCATTCTTTCATGAGCAGATTGAGAGAAGGAGAGCGAGAGAGCAAGGGAGATTTCTGGACAGAGAGGAGAAGGAGGCAGCAGCTTGGCACACATTCCAAGGCAGCACTTTAGCAAATTCGTACAGCTGAGTTAGCACACAGCAAAAGGCAGTGTTTGGGCACGGTTTTCAAGGAGGCCATACAACAGATTTTGAGGAGGCAGTACAGCAGATTTTGAGGAGGCCGTACAACAGTTTTCAAGGAGACAGTACAACAGTTTTTTGTGGTGGTCGTACAACAAATTTGGAGGAGGCAGTACAACAGTTTTCAAGGAGGCCGTACAGATGTTTTGTGGAGGTCGTACAACAGATTTGGAGGAGGCCGTACAACAGTATTGCTGTTCTGTTTTGCTGATTGCAAGTTTTCCAGTTGGTTGTGAGGCACGGAAAACGAGATAAGTTGTAAAAGTTTGCTTGCTGATTTTTTTTGCTGAATATTTCTCACTGTAAAAAGCATTTTCAGAAATAAGGCGCTGCCGAGCTGGTTTTCCCCAAGAGTTGTAGGGGGTTTTTTCAGGGTCACTTTGAAAAAAAATCACTATGTTTAAATGTGTTTAATGGTTGTTTGTACCTGTTGATTTTTATTTCTGCATTTTCCAGCATTCTGTAAAATTTCCAGAATTTGTGTTTTCAGAATTTTTTTTTATTTTTTAATTTTTTTATTATTTGTTTATTTTATAAGTTGTTGAATGTATGGATATGGGAAAGGGCATTTAACTATTTTGGAGAAATAAGGTGAAACTGAAAACTGGGGTGGGAAATGAGAAATTTTTACATGGTATCAGAGCTTGAGTGCTGAAGTGCAGTTTGGGACAGCAAGGAGGAAAATTACTGCCTACTGATTTTTCACTCAGAAAATTCCAGCAAGCTGATTTTTCACAAACAACAGTTTTATCCTTACTACAGCAGTGCTATTTTTTAGTTTTAGGACAACAAGATGTCATTGGGATTGAGGGTGGAGGATAGGTTGGATGGGCATAACAATTACAGCGTTTGGAAGGAGAGAATGCAGAGTATCTTTGAGGAGGCAGAAGTCTGGGACATCATGGTGCATACCACACAGAACCTTATTGTTGTGCCTACTGATGCTACTCAGTTGGCTGAGTATAATAAAAAGAACAACAAGGGTAAGAGACTGATTCTAGACGGAGTCAAAGACCATTGCATTCCTCATGTGAGAGGAAAGAGAAATGCCCATGACATGTGGACAGCATTGTCCAATCTCTACCAGAGTACCAATGAGAACCGGAAAATGGTCCTGAAGGAGACGCTGAAGACCATTAAGATGGGTAATGATAGTGCAGTTGGATATCTCACAAAGATTACTAATGTGAGAGATGAGTTGGCAACAATTGGAGAGGTCATTCCACCCACTGAGTTGGTGCGGATTGCAGTGAATGGCCTCCCCCGTTTATGGATGAACTTTGCTGATGGGGTTTGTGCACATGAGACCCTTCCCACTTGGGAGAGGTTTTGGGATGATTGCATTTAGACAGAGATCAGGAAAAGTCAGCGTGGGGCAGCCAAGCCAGTTGAGCAGGATGAGGATGTAGCACTGTCGGTAGGAGGCAAGAAAGGCAAAGGGAAGAAGCAGGATTCCACAAGCAATGGTGGGGGCAAAGGCAAAGGTAAAGGTAAACAGGGTAACACACAGAAGGACTATTCCAAAGTGAAGTGTTGGAATTGTCAAAAGGTGGGACACTATGCAGTTGTGTGTCCGGAGAAGAAGAAGAAGAAGGGGAAGAACCAGGGCGTGGCAGCTTCAGCAGAGATTGAGGACTTTGCAGATCGTTTTGACTGGGAGTTTGGGTTCACTGCGTGTGAGTCCTCTAGTGCAGGATCACCTGCCACATAGGTTCAGAGGGAGCATGCTTTTCCCTCGATTAGCGGAGCATCTTTGGGTATCTGGTATGTGGATAGTGGGGCTTCACGTCACATGACAGGAGTCCGTGAGTACTTCTCAGAGCTTTCAGAGAGTGCACTGATATAGAGGTAGTACTCGGTGATGACAGAGTTGTTAGAGCAGTCGGGGTGGGGACACTGACATTTCAGAGTGAGTCCAAACCTCCCTTGAAAGTGACAGAGGTTCTTTATGTGCCAGGGATGAGGAAGAACCTCATATCTGTCTCAGCTTTGGAGGACAGAGGATATGAGGTACTGTTCAGGGAGGACAGGTGTTGATGTATCCCAGGGGCGCTCCAGCTGAGTCAGCTAGAGTGATAGGTGTACGCCATGCAAAGGTGTACAAGTTTGCATTCCAGCCCCTTTTGGCATTGACTAGTAGTACCGACAGCAGAGCTAGCAGTTCTGAGCAGTGTGAGATTTGGCACCGCAGGATGGGACATATGTATCATGGACCCTTGAGGACCTTGCGGGAGATCACTACAGGTATGCCATATTTCAGTACTGATCACTTTGATACTTGTAGAGGATGTGCTATGGGCAAGTTTGCCAAATCCCCTTTTCCCAGCAGTGACAGCAGAGTGACTGGGATACTTAATTTGATACATTCTGATGTGAGCGGTCGGATGTCTCATGTTTCCTTGAGTGGATATGAGTATTATGTTTTATTCATTGATGATCACTCCAGGAGGACTTGGATTTATTTCTTGAAGACCAAGAGTTTGGTCTTCAAGCGGTTTCAGGAGTTTAGAGCTCTTGTGGAGACACAGACAGGTCGGAAGATCAAGTCCCTGAGGTCGGACAATGGAGGAGAGTACACCCTTGGAGAGTTCGTTGACTATTGTGCGGAGGCAGGCATCAGGAGGGAGTTCATTGTTCCTTACAACCCCCAGCAGAACGGGGTTGCGGAGAGGAAGAACAGATCCATCATAGGGGCTGCCAAAGCCATGTTACATGATCAGGGGTTGCCATTGTTTTTGTGGCCAGAGGCCT